>JAJLVY010000374.1:0-10257 GCA_030570475.1 Liangdongia dendrica
AGGTCAGCCACAAACTCGAATGGGATCTTGATGAAGCTCTCCTTTTCAAAGAAGCTCCTCTTTGCCTGGTCGTCCTGGATGTTGAGCTGGTAGGACAGTGATGGCGAGATTGCGTTGAATAGGTCTGTTGCGATTTGTGACTTTTCCTGAGCGGAGATGTACTCCCATGGGAGGTTCAAGGACTTGATGAAGAGCTGTTGTTCAGAGAGTGGCAGGTCGTTGAATCTGATTTTGAAGAGGATGATTTCAGATTTCAGAAGCTTGTCTCTGAGCTCCTGGCTTCTGCAGAAGCACAGTCTGAGTATGAAGTGTGAGTAGTGGTCCTTCTTACGCTCCTTGACGAGCTTTTCGACTGGATTAGCAGCGTTGTCTGAGGACAATGGTAGCAGAGTGGCTAGCAACGGTTTGACAATGGCTTCAATCTCCTTGAACGGCTTGTTTCTCACAAGACAGGACTCTATTTCGCCCAGGATCTTTATTCTGTCGATGGCCCATGTCTCGAACTCGTCCAGCGTGATCTCACCGACTGGGGTGGACTTGTAGAAGGATAGTTTGTTGTTGTAGATGGTTTCATAAAGAGCAGCGTCGTTGGAGGAGCCCACAATGAGGCCAGACTCAAAGTTCTTTCTGCCAGCTGTTCTTCTCTTTGCCTGTCTGAACATGCTTGTGGTGCTGTGCTGTGATGAAGAGATGAATAGAAATAGATGGATTGGAGTAGATGGATGCTGTTCTTTGATATTTGGTATTGTTTAATAAAGAAACGCTTAAAACGCGTAAAACGCGTAAAACGCTTAAAACGCGCTTGTGGGTTTTAAACAATTACCCGACTGACACGTCAGAAACTCAAATCACGTGATTTGTCACATGTCATTTTAACATGCAGTGGTATATGTACAGATATGTATATTACTGCTACCATACAGTATATCACATAACTATACATAACAAATACATACACATGCATATAAGTTACGCAGCACGGATTTCAACAACAAAAAGTCAGATCATCGGACATAATTCTCATGAATGAATGAATGAATTGAATTGAAGGGCTTAGTCATAAATTTTTGATTTGATTTGATTTGATTTAAGACTGACTCTGATTGATTCATTTGATTCATTTGATTCTATCATCATCATCATCATCATCATCATCATCATCATCAACTAGCTAGTTGTGCTGTGCTGTGTCTCTACATTGGTTATCAACAGGAACTTTGTGATGAGTATCGATTATTTAAAAACAAAAACAGATACATGTATTAGTAGCGTCGCATCTTCTGCTTCGATGCTTCGATGCTTAGACTAGAGCCACCTCAGGTATAGAATATTCTAATTGATAGATCGATCGATACACAATAGTAAAGCTATACTGTTATTATATTATTATGAATGTGATTTGTTTTACACAGGTGGCAGGATGCATTTTGATGTGCACCAGGACGTTGATTGATGTTTAAGCGAGTTGTGCATCATCATGGACGCTAAGCGAGAAAAGAGATGGATATAGAGAATATCAATATTTGGCAATCCACTTGAATATTATATTACTATTACTATTCTGGTTGGATAATTGCCAATATTGATTCACAGAGACACGAGATGTGAGGACTGAGATATGAATTTCAGCTACTCTCTGTGGGTGCTGTGCTGCGGTGTATGGCCTTAAACATGCACTGCTACTGCTGACTAGCCCAATTGTTTGGAATCTGTGAGGATCGGCACTACAACTATATCATAATTCTATCTCTCAAAGCACCAGAGTCATAGATTATAATATTATTAATAGGTGGAAATTGTAATAATTCGATTTTAAAGGATCACTGAGTTAAAGTCAAGTTATAAATTACAATAGATTATTATAATAATAATACATTACAAGACAAGACAAGCACCACCGCAAACGCTTGCCTTGACTGGAAGCTGATCACAGAACGCCTTGTGGGGTTCCACGACGT
This sequence comes from Liangdongia dendrica, assembly GCA_030570475.1. Taxonomy (NCBI): domain Eukaryota; kingdom Fungi; phylum Ascomycota; class Saccharomycetes; order Phaffomycetales; family Wickerhamomycetaceae; genus Liangdongia; species Liangdongia dendrica. The sequence goes on from JAJLVY010000374.1 coordinate 1,959, forward strand.
GTTCCATGGAGACTCCGACAGGGCCCCCCCCCCGCGAAGCACCAACAAAGAACAGCATATGTATGATGTGTACTGCACTTCCCATCTCACTCTCAGTCTGAGTCTGATACTGAGTCTAATACTGATATATAATAAATAATAAATAATAAAGAATAAATAATAATAATGTAATAAATAATAGAGATGGCACAATAGCACTGTGCCAGGGACTAAACAACAATCACCAACGCACAGAGTGCTATAGCTGCTCCACTTGTTGTCGTGAAGCTCGTCGCTCCTTGCTCCTTCTTTCCTCTTACTTACGCCTTCTGTTGCCATGACAACGCAGTTTTCTTGTTGACAGATGACAACACAACTTCAACACACAGCTCTTGTCTGGCTGTCTCGGTTGTCCCACAAAGCACAACAAACAACAGCATGAGAGCGGCAGACATGAAGCCCTGGATGACACACACACACACACACACACACACACACATCGAGAGACCAATACATAGTTTGCAACCACCAGCAATTACAAACCATTACAAACCATACAAGTTTACCCAACAAAACAAGCAAGTTAAGAATCCTAAATTCAGCTGGTGTGGTGTCCCCACGCAAATTTAAAACCAATACACTTGCATATAGATACATACCACTGCTTACTACTGCACACAACTCTGCACACTCGGCGTCAGTCCACCAATGACAAGCGTCGCAGAAATGCGAGCTGCAGTCGCAGAAAAGGCCAGATCGTATGCTGCCCAAAGCGCACATCTGTGCCTTGATTACCGGATGCGGAAGCCCTCAACACACCAAAACCCATCCAAGCACCCTGCTGCGACCACGGTGCCAGCACCTATAGCACACGCAGTTTGTACCCAACAACCACCACATTCGCACACCACCATCCACAACTAACAGCAACCACACACACCAAATCACAGGCCTAGCGCCCCACTCCTCCACGGAGCATCTCGAGCAAACACCACCCTCTCGACTGCCCGCGTCTTCCCGCATCTTCCTGCATCTGCACACGTCTGCACGCTGCCGAAAAAAAACTTTTTCTGCCAAAACACGCCGTCCTTCCTGCGCCAGGTGCCACCCAGGCGTCACCCAGGCGTCACCGAGCGGTATTCCCCTATGCCACCCAGCAGCACAGCAGAGGAATCGCAGGAATATAAACTGCAACACGTCTCTTCGCATCTCAGAACCATCAACAACATCAACAACACCATCATCACCAACGTCAACAGGCGAAGAAGAGGAGCACCAAGCAGAACAAGCAGAACAAGCAGAATAAGCAGAATAAGCAGAATATCGAGAAGAACAAGAAGCAGCGCATCTCACTCTCATTCTCATTCCCAGATCTCATTTCCCCATTTCCCATTTCCCAGATCCATCCAACAACAACAACCAGCAACACCTCCTCAAAATGTCCAGTCTGCCTCCTGTCTCAAAGTTGGACAACAGTCCTAACCCAAGTGCTGCTGCTGCAAATAACTCAGCTTCATCAGCTGCCCAGGCACAGGCCTCCTCCAACACCGCCAATGGCAACGCCTCTGGCGCCTCCGCTGGCGCCCAGGGTGCAAACAACTCCTCAGGTGCAAGTAACAGTGCTGCCACAGGCACACAGCGCCCAAACAACACATCGGGCTCCCAACAGGTGAACGCTGGTGCGTCCCAGCAAGTTAATGGTGGTGCAACAGCGGGCGTCCAAGGCGCCGATGGCCAACAACAGGCGGACGACCCATACAGATACGGCGGCTACCAGCAACAGCAGGGGCCTCAGCAGCATCCTTACCAGGCAGCAGCAGCAGCAGGTACTCCTGCTGGCCAGAGATTCAACTCATACTACCCTTACCAGCAAGGACAACAGGTTCAGTACCCACAGCAGGGCCAGGCTGCTGCTGCTGCTCAGGCGGGCCAGCAACAACAAGGTCAACAACAACAAGGCCAGCAACAAGGCGCCCAGGCTGCTACCGCCACTGGTGCACAACAACAGCAACAACAACAATACCAGAACCAATACCCTTACTACTCAAGCAACAGTGGCCAGATCGTCGCCAATGGCTACCCAGCGGCTGTCGACTACTCCAGCTACTCTAGAATGGGATACATGCAAGGCTACCCAATGTATCAGAATCCACTCATCACCAACCCATTGGGAGGTAGCAGTGCCGCCGCTGCTGCTGCTCAGGCTGCCCAAGCTGGCCAGGTTGGCGCGGCAAACTACACCGCGGCAGGCGCTGCTCCAGTCGTCCCAACCACAACTTCCACCGTGGGCCAGATCCAGCCAATTGGCTCAAGACCAAGAGTCACAACCACAATGTGGGAAGACGAAAAGACACTCTGCTACCAGGTTGACGCGAATGGTGTCTCCGTCGTGAGAAGAGCCGACAACAACATGATCAATGGTACAAAACTACTAAACGTGGCACACATGACTAGAGGACGCAGAGACGGTATCCTAAAGGCTGAAAAGATCCGTGACGTGGTCAAGATTGGCTCCATGCACTTGAAGGGTGTCTGGATCCCATTCGAAAGAGCACTCGCAATGGCACAGAGAGAAGGCATCGTTGACTTGTTGTACCCATTGTTTGTCAGAGACATCAAGCAGGTTATCCAGCAAGGGTCCACAACACAGCCACAACAACAGGGCCAGGCTCAACAGACTGCGGCCCAGCAGCAGCAGCAACAACAAGCAGCAGCAGCAGGCGGTCCACAACAATGGCCATACGCCCAGCCTCTACCACAACAGATCCCACAACAACAACAGGCATTGCAGCAAAACGACCAGCTCCAACAAAGCAAAGTGTCCCCATATCTCGCTGCAAACTCCCTCTCCTCCATCGACCAGAAGCAGATCTCCCAGCCATCAACAGCCCCATCAGGCACTTCAGCCAACTCACAAACCACCACAGACTCCACAGCACCATCATCCACACAACCACAGCAACAGCAGCAGCCGCTACAACAGGGGTACTATGGTAATGCCACCATGGCTCAGTACCCATACTACCCAAGCGGTGGGTACGCCTACCAGCAGCCAGGCGTTGTCGGTGCTGGATACCAGTACAATTACGGCGCTGTCCCAGGAGCCTACCAGGCCACTGCACCACAGTACGATGACAAGGATGCCAAATAATGACATCCTCCCCTCCTACTATTATTATTTCTGTTTTAAATTTGTGTACTATATTAACTCCCCAGCCAACCAGCCAACCACCAGCAAGAAGAAACCAAAACGTGTGTACTATACCTATAACTATAACTATACTAAGTCCAATATTCCCATCTAGAGACATCGTCCTGCTTGTAAACAATGGCTCTGATTGTGGGTTCAAGACAGCCATGTACCTCGTTCGCATGGCCCTGTCGCCTGTACAGCCTGTACAGTGAGTGCCTGTAGAGCTTGACACTCGCGAGTGCACGTCGGCAGGGCTTGCTTGCCTGGTGCAGTCTGCAATGCACAGCGTCGTATCTCGCTCCCCTGCCTGTCCTGCCTGTCCTGCCCTGCCTGGCCTTCCTTGCCCCATCTGCCTGTTCGCGCTGGACAGCCCGTGCTGGCAGGGCGAGCTTACCAAAAAGGAACTCACGCACGTTGCACATACATTACATAAATACATACATACACACATTAAACCACACTAAAAGATCCATTGTCTACAAGGGAGGGGCCATGTGCCATGTGCCATCATTCATTACATTACAGCAATACTGCATCGATATTACATCTATGTTTTTTGCATCACTTTGTCAGATCCAAGCGCGGGAGATCAAGGCTCTTGAGGCTGGGGAGCGTCACGGGTAGCGCACCCACGGCTGCAGCGAGCTTGGGACTCTGTAGTGGTGTCGTCCCAGGGGTGCTCTCGTAGAAGTGGAATATGGATGTGTTGGGAGAGTTGGGTCTAGATTTCTTCCGCTGGTGCTCACTGGTTGTGTCGTCAAAGTAGGATGGCGCTGGCGCTGGCGATGGTGCTGGTGTAACTGCGTTCATCGGCGTCATTCGCTTTAACCCTGATAAGGCGGATAGCCCGCAGTGACCACCAACGAGCGAATGCAAGGACGTGTTGGACGTGGACTTGGAGGATAGTCCAGATAGGTTGGTATAACTAGTGTTGTTGGAGCAGGAAAAAATAGAGGTTTGGAATGACGCAGAGGAAGCAGATTTCATTATCCTTGGTGGTGACATAATGTTTGGTAAATGGATTTGCTTCTGTTCTTCAGGGTGTACTAGACTCTGACTCAGTGTTGTCTTTTGAATAAACGTTGGTGCGATGGTCTGGGGAGATAGGTGTCGAGGAATCGGAGCCTGGAGTGGAACTGGATGTTGTTGTTGTTGTTGTTGTTGTTGTTGTGGTGGTGGTGGTGGTGGTGGTGGTTGCTGTTGTTGGATATCTGATGAAGTATTAGTCAAATCTGTGATCTGAGCCTGTGGAAAAAACGATGGGACGTAATAGGTGACGGGATGATGTGGTGTTGGATCGAACCGGCCCTGCCCATTCTTACCCCTCTTGCTTCTCGAATTTGAATGTATTCTAGTGTGTCTCGTCAGCTCGTCACTTCTGCTAAACTTCTTGGGACAGTATGAGCACTGGAAGGGCTTCTCGCCAGTATGGATTCGCATGTGTCTCGTTTGGTGCTCAAGTCTATGGAACGCCTTTGAACATATTGAGCAGCTGTATGGGCGTCTTGAATCAGCACTGGTGTCATACTCCTCACTCTTTGCTTGTTCTTGTGACATTATCCAGATATTATTATTATTAGTCCTTAGTACTAGTGTTGTTGATTATAATGTTGTTGTTGTTGTTGTAAAAGTTTTCAAGGCTAGGATTATATTTTTGGTTCAAAGGAAAAACTTCGGAAAAACTTTTTTTTGCATCATAGGGGATGACTTCAACCGGAAAAACTTTTTCCAGCATTTGCGGCAAGATATATAAAACAAAAGAAAACATAAACATGGTAAAATAAAGAAACATACGAATCTAGAGCGTGATGCAATAAAAGTGCAATATAATACATAATATAACTATTAGTCTTTACGTGTTTTCCGATCCATACTGTCCTTTTCCATGGAAAAACTTTACGCCAAATGGTTGATGTAGGTTTGTGGAGTGCATGACTTCGGAAAATGTTTTTTAGGCTCAGTCTCTCTCCAAAGTTTTATGGAAAGAAAATATGGCTTGAGTCTTTTTTTTAAAGCTGGAAGCAGTGTTTTTTTTTTTGATGTAGACTGATTGATGCAACAATAGCCTTTTATTTAAGAAGTGGGTTGGTGGTTGCTATGCAGCCATGAAATTATTTGTGGAATTATTAATTGCTAATTATCGCAGATAAAAGGATTTAAGAGGGATATTATAATTATAATATCATAGAACTTCATACTAGTTTATATTTATTACCAGTTCTCGTGATTCCTGAAATGGTTCGGTAGTGTAGTTTTTCTTTTGTTTGATCCATGAAGATTCAGCTATGGGTTATATATAATAATACTGATGTAAAGTATATGTGTACTCTCTTTGGTTTGTCACAAGACCAATTCATTTAAATACATGTTTGCTTGTTGATTAAAAAAAAAATGATGACTATAACTGATAAGGATACGGATAAGTATAATGATATCTTTGGTGTCTCAGTGAAAGGATTCTGCTATAATCCAGATTACTTGTTCCGGAATTGAAATATTAACATATCATGTTTTCTGTACAATAAATAAGCATTCAACAGAGTATTTATAAGAATAAACTAATAATATTTTCATTAAATCTATACAGCCATGATTCCAGAGAGGGAATCACTCCATTCTACACCTCCTTTATCTTCTAAACCCTGGTGGAGGATTGAAACCCTTTGGAGCACCCGTGAACCCAGGAGTTTGTGAAGCAGCACCAGTTCTAATAGGATTTGCCAAACTAGACGACTTCAATTCAACGTTCTTCAAAGGCTTGATGACACCAGAGCCTTGCTTGACGTTGAGTCTCTTTTTTTGCTGCTGTGGTGGGGATTCGATAGTGACGGAGATGACGTTGTCGCCTCTTAGCACCACGAGGCCGAGCACTCTCTTCTGCTCCTGTATGAGTTCGCTCTCTGGCTGGTCTGTTTTGTTTCTGGCCCTGTCCTTTAGGGACAGTATGGACTTTTTGGTGAGTCTAAATTCTTGTGTGTTTGCCAGCACGAGGTTAAAGTGCTTGTCAAAGGCCAGGAGCTCACCAATGTACTGTCTGCTGTCGAGCGTTATGATCTTGACTCTGTAGTTGATCAAATCTGACTAGACACGTGTGTTAGTATAAACGTAGCTTGATGAATGGAAAGGAATCTGTGGTTGTGCCTTACCAATCTTGTTTTCTTTGACACGTTAATTGAAACCTATATAAAAAGGGGATTGTTAGTTATATCAGTTCAACAGAGTTGGAGATTACACAAACCATTGCTGCTTCTGCTTCTGCTGCTTCTGCTGCTTCTGCTGCTTCTGTTGATCTTTGTGTGTTTAGTTTTCTGATACCAAAACCCAACTAGTTTTCATTTTGGTTTTGTTTAAAATCTTTTGTTTCTGGCTAGCTGTTTACCCGGCGAAACAGACACCAAAATTTATATAACACCAAAATACGTCAAGCAACACGCCAGTTGGGCCTCAATTGATTCTAGATAAAACAAGATGTCTGACGAAGTGAAGAAGCCAGAAGAAGAAGCAGTTACAGCTCCAGAAGCTGCAGTCCCAGTTGCCGGTGCGGAAGAAAAGGTTGAAAAGACCAAAGAAGAAAAGCCTGACGAAAAGCGTAAAGCTGAAGGTGAGCCAAAGAAGGAGAAAAAGAGACGCAGAAGAAACTACGACGATGCTCCTGAAGAAGAGGAGAACGAGAGTGACGGTAGTGACGAGGACGATGCTAAGCTAGAAGCCAAGCTTGAGGAGGATGACGACGAGGAGGACGATTTGGCTGAGATTGACACCTCCAACATCATCACTGGTGGCAAAAGAACCAGAGGCAAGGTTATTGACTATGCCAAGACTGCCGAGAAGCTGGACGAGGAGTCTGCCTCCAATGCTGGCAGTGCTGGTGCTGGTACTGGTGAGGAAGATGACGAGGAAGATGATGGTGACTTTAAGGAGCCAGAGGTTAAGAAATGAATCAATTGAATTGTACTATATATATTAAAAAAAAAACACAGAACAAACTGTTGCTAGTGTTATAATATATCTATATTGTAGCTATGAGTCGTTTCCACCTATGATACACGTTATCGTTATAAAAAAAGTAATAACAGTAGTATCCTACAAATCATAAGTTTGATGTAAAATTGTGAATAATAATAAAACGTTAAAAGTAATAAACCCATGATTTAACTGAAAAAACCAAAAGAGAAGAAATGGAGACAAAAAAAAAACATAGAGGATAAGAGGACATGATTAATCTAGTGTCAATAGTGTTGGAGATGGTAGTGGAAATAGTGGTGGAAATGGTGGTGGTGGTAATAATAATAATATTTGTAGAGTCTATTCAACAACAATTGCTCTTGCTTTTGCTAGACTCTTGGCCTGGAGTTGGAGTCAACGAGATTGTTGGACCACCAGAAGGTTTTGGGCCAGAGTAGTCGGACATGTCAAACTGGTGCTTTGAAACCATGTCGTAGATGGACTTTAGTAGCTGCTGGAAGGACAAGTCAACGTTTTCCGCGTTCAAGGCAGAAGCCTCTGTGAACAATAGCTGGTTTTCAGCCGCAAAGTTTTTAGCCTCTTCTGTTGGCACAGCTCTCAAGTGGTCCAAATCGCTCTTGTTCCCAACCAATTCAACGACAATGTTTGCGTCGGCGTGCTCTTTCAACTCCTTCAACCACTTGGAGACGCTTTCGTAGCTCTCAGACTTAGAGATGTCGTAAACGACGAGGGCACCCACGGCACCTCTGTAGTATGCACTGGTGATTGCTCTGTAACGCTCCTGGCCAGCAGTATCCCAAATCTGTGCCTTGACTCTCTTGCCCTCGATCTCGATGGTTCTGGTGGCAAACTCGACCCCGATGGTGGATCTGGACTCTAGATTGAACTCGTTACGAGTGAATCTGGATAGCAAGTTGGATTTACCGACACCTGAATCACCAATCAAAACAACTAGAGGAGATGGGGAGTTAGTATTGTTTGTTTGTGTTATATAAAGATAAAGATAAAGGAGAGGAGACACGTACTTTTGAATAGGTATTCGTAGTCGTAAGCGTAATCATCAGTCTCAGCCATTGTTGTTTATTATATTGTGATTGTGATTGTGATTGTGTTGTGTTGTGTTGTGTTGTGTTGTGTTGTGTTGTGTTGTGTTGTGTTGTG
>JAJLVY010000375.1:0-10245 GCA_030570475.1 Liangdongia dendrica
ACAATGTCGTTGCTGTGCAGGGCTGGACCAAGGGTATCGGCCACTCAAACACCATCCGTCTCTTGACTTCCTGATGGTTGGGTAGTGGTATTATTATTATTATTATTATTATTATTATTATTATTATACATTATATTATATACTGATGCATGTCTCTGCGTGTAGCTGCACCAATGTATTATGTAATCAAATTTCCGAGCATCACATCCACTTCCGAGGGCTAATTTCCATTTACCCGGTCTAGTACTGCATAACTGTCACAACCAGCAGTTTGCCGGTGTGACGGTTATGCTGTGCCAATTGGAAAATGGCCAACCCCCTGAAAAAAAATTAGTTGGCAACGAAACAACAACAAAACCAGTGTGAACTCCCACAAACGTCTCAAAGAGAACACAACATCGGAAAACAATGTCTTTCATCGCCAAACGTTCTTTGTCCACCTTGATCCCACCAAAGATTGCCTCTGCCAAGGTGAGTATCGTATAGTATCCGCGTCGTGGTTCTAGTTTTGATGCGTGGGTAATTTGGGTGTGAATTATATAGATGTTATAATATAAATCAGATCCTGAAGTCAAATGCCAATGCCAAATGCCAATGCCAGACAATTCCAGAAGCCAATCAAGCGAATCAATTCATCCAGGGTTAAATCCATACTAACAATTCTTTATAGAACCTTGGTGCAGCTCCAAACGCTAAGCGTCTAGCTAACGTTGTCGACTTTTACAAGGCCCTTCCACAAGGCCCAGCCCCAGCCATCAAGCCAACCGGTGTCATTGGCCGTTACAAGGCTAAGTTCTTTGACGGTGACAACGCCTCTGGTAAGCCATTGTTGCACTTGGCTGCTTTCGTCTTGGTCTTTGGTTACTCTTGTGAATACTACTTCCACTTGCGTCACCACAAGAATGGTGAACACCATTAAACAACAACATGCTAAGCATCCCCTTTTACTATATTCAACTTATACTACAAATAGTTCCTAAATTTTGAAGAACGAAAGAACGAAAGAATGAAAGAACGAAAGAATGAAAGAAAGAAAGAAGGTGTGGATATTGATGGATGAGGTTTGTGTGAGCTTGAGGTTTATATGAATCGCACGCATCACCACTTTTTACTTGAAAAGATGAAGGCATTATAGAGAACCAAAAAAAAAATAAAAAGAAAAAAGATTATATATATATAAGAATCTATATAATATCATGTTATGACGTTTTTTTACATTGTGGTGTGTAGGACGGGTTCAGTTCATTGATTGATGACTTTGAGCATCTCATCCACGTTGGTGATCTTGTGTCTTGGGGACCCAAGCTGCTTCTCAGCCTGGTCCAAACGCAGCCAGTCATCCCAGTGCACAGCACCCTCGATGGCCAGCCCTTGAGAGCCCACCTTTGTCACATTGCCAATGCTCCCAGACTCAAAGTCCTGGAGAATAGTGTCCGCAGTGTTGAAAGCACCAAGCATCGTTGCCGCAATCACGCCCTTGGCACCTGTCTTGATCCACCCAGAAGCGTACAGCCCAGGCAATGCCTCTTTGGCAGGGCCCAGCAGCCTGCCATTGTCGTTTGGAAGCACGCCCCTGCGTGTATCAAAACTTACCCCCAGTTCAGCGAGGCCTGGTAGGGGCTCGCCTTTATACCCAATGCTTGGGATCACGAGGTCGGCCTTGATGGTTTCAAAGACGTTGGATATTGGCACCACTGAAGCTGTTTCTGGGTCCAGATGGTTGTGCTGGAGTGTGATTGACGACGTTAGTTTAGAGTTCGACTCGTTTGGTGTGATAGCCACTGGCGATTTCAGGTATTCGAGAGACCACGACTTTGTAAAAGTGTCTGGCACTTTGTACTTTAGCTTGCGACGCTCTTGTGGTGGGGTCAATTGCGCCAGGATCATATCGAGGCGTCTCTTGACGACTCTGTCGAGATCCTTCTTGGACGCTACGAGCTCGTCCAGCACCTGTTTTGAGACTCCATTGAACTTGACACCAAACCGCTCAAGCTCGAGCAGCTCGCGGAACTCTTTATTCGTAAAGGCGCTCTGGAGAAACCCTCGTCTGGCAACAATCCTCACGTTCTTGACGGTACTCTTGGCCAGCACGCTGAGCGCCTGAGCTGTAATGTCAGTCTTCTCTAGCTCTACCACCGGGAGAAGCAGCACTCGTGCAACGTCAATGGCTACGTTACCATTTCCCACGATAACAACCTCCTCAGCCTGATCCAGCGGCGGCTCGAGCGCCTGGCACGCAGGCAGCCCGTTGTACCACCCGACAAACCGTCTCGCGCTCATCACACCAGCGCAGTCATCGCCCTCCACACCCAGCACATTCTCCTTCAGGCACCCATAGCTCAACACGACGGCGTGGTAGCGAGCGGCAAGCTCAGCAACACTCACCCGAGACCCAACTGGCACATTGCCCCAGAACTTGAAGCGCGGGTTCTGCGCCACTTGGTTGAAGGTGTCCTCGCAGTTCTTCACCTCAGGATGGTCTGGCGCCACGCCGTAACGACTCAGGCCAAAGGGAGTAGGGAGCTGCTCAAAGAGGTCGATGCTCACGGAGCCTGTCTTTTGGAGAAGGCGGTGGGCGGTGTAGAAGCCTGCTGGGCCTGCGCCCACGATCGCCACCTTGAGTAGCGGCTCAGTCTCTGTGGCTGTCGAGAGTGCTCTTTTCTGGAGCGTTCTGAGCATTTTGGTGGTGTTGTTTTTGTTGTTTTTGGTTGTTGAGGTCCTTGTCGAGTGTTGTTCAAAGTTTGAAATAATTTTATCCAGTGGCGACTCCTCCGACCCCTCAGCTCAACTCAGCTCAGCTCAGCTCAGTCGCTGTGACCTTTGCCCGTCTCGCTGCTGTGTGGCCACTGCTGCTGCTGCTGCTGCTGCTGCTGCTGCTGTTGTTCCGTCCTCTTCTCGTTCTCTATACAAACCACTCTTCTTCTAAAGCGTTCATGTTGATGTTCATTACAGTATAAACTTCAGTAGTAATTCGTACATCTCTCAACCTTGTGCACGGCAAAACACTTGACGCTGCACACCCTGGAGTGGCAATGGACACAGCTGGAGGGTGCGTTGTCACCACATATGATACAGAGCTTCTTTGCCGGTACGAGCAGCGCAGCGTTCTGCTTCTTGGACACCACGTTGAACAGAATGGACGCGTTCTTGTCGTCCTCGTCGAGGTAGTTGTGCAGCAGCTTCCGCGAGTTAAGGATCTTCTTCACGTGTGCGTTCGCCCCTGTCTTCAGACGCCCGCCCTTGGGACCCAGCTTCACCTGCTCCTGACCGCTGTGCGCTGGGAACCTCGCGTAGTCAAACACGAGACCAGTCTTGGGGAGTTCAATCCTCGCACTCTCGTTGTAGTTCTCGCGGTCCAGCTCCTGGAAGCGCTTCATCGACTGCTTCTGCTCCACAAGGTCCTCTGTAAGCGCCGTCCCGTGCAGGTTCGACTCGATCGCAGAGAGATTGTATGTCCCTGGCGCCAGTCTCTTGCGCTTTGAGCTCTCGTCGGCGGTTGGTCTCTTGCGCTTCGACGCCAGGTTCACCGACGACGTGAAGTACACATCTCTGCTGTATCTGTTGCTGATCTCCTCCACAAGCATTCTGCTGATGATGCTGATGATGCTTCTTATTCTTGATGTTGGTTGATTTGTTGAAGTTGAAGTCAAATTTTCACGAAAACAACAGTCCTTTTTTCGTCTCTTCTCAACCAGGTTGTGACTGAAATGTTCTTTCCAGAGGAAACAAAACAACAGATGTTCCAAGCATACAAGAATCCAAGAATCCAAGAACTCGTCAAAGTTGCAACTCATGCTACCAAGAATGTTTATCTCTACTGAGATGAAAGATGGTGAGCTACCAACAGAAGTCTTGAATTTGGATTCAATTGTGATCCCTTGCACTATGCAATGCCCAACTAACCCAGTAAACCACAGGGGGGTGTCTTCAAAGATATGACCGAGATGACCCAATCAGAGGAGTCAACTGTTCAATCCGCATATGGTTCGTTGCTACGTTCCTTCTGTACGAAGAGAAACTAGATGGTGCGAAACCTTGGACGCCTGTTGGGCACCATGTTGTGGAATTTAAGCATAACGCTCACTAGAAAGGTAATCCAGCTACAGGAGATGCGAACGAAACCCGAACCAACAGGTATATTCATGATGAAATTAATTCTTAATACACTGCTATCATAAGGATAAACTGTTGGAGTACCAAAGTCTTCCTTATGACTGGTGCTCAAGGGAATATGCTGGTCAGGATATTATACCAGTTGGATGCTTACACCACGGATGATAACACGAATATATTCTCTATTGTCACGGATGCTTGTTGTATGTATAAATGATTACAAGGATATACGAATCATACTTATTTCACCAATCCATGAATGTACTTACAACTGGTTTTAAGCGATTGCCTGAGCCAAATTAAATAGCTGTCATACCAGATATTTAACGCATTATAAGCAGTGCTGATCCTGGTCTGATCCTGGTATAAACAGTCCGTTATGGTGGTTACTACTAAATCTCATCTACAGCAAAGTATCTCATCTCATCTCATCTCATCTCATCTCATCTCATCTCATCTCATCTCATATTCATTATATAATCGATTACGTAACATTTCCTTCCAGATTTGAACATAAGACCATCAGAGAGAAAAAAGCAGTCGAGGAAACAAAGAAAGCGTCAGCAATAAAAAGAAAGAGTGCTATTTCCCAATCCAAAGGCCTGCACTGGTTCTGCTAGAACGCACATTGTCATCCACTGAATCTCGACTGTTTGCTGCTCGCAGAAACACATCCCGCATCCATAAAAAGCATTTGCGTCATCATAATTAAGACATGCCTAGATCTCCATTGAGTCTCTCGTCGTCGTTGAGATCTCCAGAAGGTTCACCATCCCCACTGAAGAAATATGCACTGGGTCTCACACCCGACAAGAAGTTCCCAAACATTTCCACCAATGACTCGGTTGCCAAGTACATCATCTCTGCAGAATTTGACAACAAGATTGGTGCCGTCTTGAAGCATCAAGTGCCAAAGAAGATCCCAGGTCAGAAAGACTACATGGCACACCTGGCAGACCTTATGATACCCAACAACATCGAGCATGATACACAGGAGGATTTCTCTGTTTTTATAATATACAAGAACTCGAGCAATGGGAAGTACAGATTAATTCCAACTGACGATTTGGTCCCTGGTGGTGATGATGAAGATTTGGGATTCCAGAATATGTCGTTGAATACTATCAACACTATCTTTGAATCAAAAGATCATGATGATGATATCTTGTTTTTCTTGAATGCTGTTAGAGTGGTGAGAAATGAAGAGGATGATAGAGGATCCATTATCAAGGCCATCGCTATTGGTACACCACTAAGAAACTTTGTTGTCTTTAAGCCAATATTGACTGCTGCTTTACAAAACTACATCAAAGATGGAAAAATAACACACCTAGTGTCTCTATTCAATGTTCTAAATTCAATTGATACTTCCTTATGGAATAAATTCAACAACTCAAATGGGAAACTACAAAAGATTTTATACTTGAATTCTAATCTAAACAATAAGCTGATTGTGCCAGCATTGAGACAACTGCAAGCTTCTGCAACAAAGAATGTCCAGCAGCACACGCGTTTGAAATCTAGTGCCATCCAATACTATTCCAATTATGAAATTGATGAGTCCAATGAAGATTCCCTACTATGCAAAGTTCCAGTCAACTTCTCACTAGCGGAACCATCATCAGCCATACAGTGCGACTTGAATGAATCACACAAAATCCTAAAGTTCTTGTACAAGTTCTCCAAACAATTGAACAAGACCAACTACCAAAACTTTAACATCATTATCTACTCCAAAGAACGTACTGACTCACTCTGTCAGTTTATTCTGATGCTATCAAATTATGTGAATGGGTTCAATAAGCCATTCTTCTCTAATGATATTATCCTATATTACCCACTAGTGGATCTATACAGTTTTGAGAATGTCCTCAGATACAACAAGAAGACTCACAACACTAAGATCCTGGGAACAAACAACTTGATATTGAAGGACAAGGAGGACTTTTACGATTATTTTTACGATTTGGACACTGAAGAACTAACTGTCAATACAAAAAAGGTGGAATTGTATGACAAAAACAAGATTATGGTGAAGACACATAACTTTATGGCCTTGACTAAGGAGTTGTTGAAAGATCACCATGATACCAACACCGTAATGGTGTCTATGCATCGTTACACCATCTTGGAGATTTTAAAGATATTGAACAGAGATGATTCTGAAAACTCTGAACTGAACTTGAGGGACTACTACCTACAGAGAAACAAGAACCTTGTGCTGTTTGATGAATTTTTCGAGTTCAAAAGCATTAGACTCATTGACACACTTGACAATCTGTTAAAGCTCATCATCAAGCTCGACAAAGGCTCATTAACAGAAGAGGAGTTGAACAAGATGTATCAGTTGTACGACTACATTATTGAAACCACCTCATTGAATGTTGCTGGTGGTATCTACAGCTTTGTTTACATGTTGGAGATCTTCCCGATGAATATCAAATCCACAAGCGACATCATTTATGACTATGAAAAGATCGATAATTCCTTCAACCTGTTGTTCAAACCTATTTTCTACACCGATAAGACTCTGCAGCACAGACTTGGAGAGTTATACTTGACCTTATCAAGGGATAAGGTGAACACTTTTGTGCACGACAGATTAAACCTGTTCACTAGACTGGGGCTCGAAGCATACACGAGAGCCTCTAATGAATGAATGAATGAATGAATGAATAATAGCAGATGATATACTCACAATTAAATTATTACACTTATAAACCAAACAAATGAACAATCCTGTTCTATTATAATATGATATGACTTATTAATACTTTTCCTATATGCATGACCCCTAATAATATCTAAACCAGTTTACAATACAATACACAATACACAATACACAATACACAATACACACTTGATATACTGACTATCGTATAATACGAGTTTCTTCATCACACTCTTTAGGCTCATCCAGGATGTACGTTTGATCAGAGTCGACCAGTAACACTCATGATTATTTTTATTAGTTGATAATAATGACACAACAACACTACATTGATACATTTTTATCAAAAGCATTAGTACTATATGTATTTATTAATAAATACCTCTTAATTATAACCAGAAACCTTTGGAATGTGTCTATAGTCATTCATATGATGGAATCTCCAAGGACAATCCATTTCATCCAACAAAACTTCATGAAAGACCATTCTGTCATGAGGTGCGGATGACAACAGGTTTAAAGCCTTTATCAACTGTAGTTCATCACCAACTTGCTTAACAACCGGTCTTCTGGATTCTTCAGGTTCAAAGAATTCAAACATCTTTGTCCAGTTCCAAGCCTTGATATCGTTATATGAGCGTGTTTCTCCCTTGATAATTCTCTCCACAGTATATCCATTGTTGTTTAGTAAAAATACAATTGGTTTCAAACCCAAAGTAGTGAATGTAGAAATTTCTTGAATAGTCATCTGTGCAGAGCCATCACCTTCAACAAGGATCAATCTACCCCCTGTGTTTGTGTCTTTCATGGCAATACCTACACCAACAGAGCTTGGTAAAGCCATACCAATAGAAAGGTAAAACCCTTGTGCAATATACTTGACGTCTTTAGCAAACCTTAAGTCTGGAATACCAAACATAAAAGACCCAGTTTCACATACAATGACATCGTTTGGTTGAATAAATTGTTCAAATTGCTTTAACATGAATGATTGTGAAATGGATGCTTTGGAAGGTAGGTATGGATATCTTGGTTTGATTTCAAATGGGTGTGGTGATTTGGGTGGTATAAAAGAAACCTCTAGAAGTTGAATCATTTTTTGCAAGACGTGGACAAAGTTCACCCCATGGTAGTATTCTCCACAAATCTTTATATAATCTGGATGTAACAAGACAAGTTGATCATCAGTCAAGTCAAAACTGTAATGGCCAGTGTTGATTTCATTAATGTATGGACCAAAGAACAAAACCAAATCGGAACTTTCCAAGTTTTCTTTAATACCAATGTTTGATTCTTCACCAATATAGTCACCAACAAACGTTGTGTTTGATTCATCCAAGATGGACTTACCCATAAATGTAGTATAGTTGTTTAGTTTTGATAACAAGACAAACTTGCGCAACAACTCTGTACAGCCGTGATATTTGGAAACCAACAAATCAGCCAAGATAGATGGACGCTTTGAGTTATAAACTTTGTCCAAAATAGTTTGTGCGATTGTTTGAACATCATTGCTTGTTACACTTGGCATCATTGTGATTTCACGGAAGTTGCAAGGTGATAATAGTAGTCTTGAAGCATCAATTTCAATATCGGCAAAGTCCACAGGCAAAAAAATGTACCCAGGTCTACTCTTGTTAAACATAGTTTGTATAACTTCATCAAGGTCTTCAGCAAATGTGTCTGGGTTTGAAATAATCTTGGAGACACAGGAAATATCGCCAACCATTTTTGTATAAACAAAGTGGTTTGAGCTCTTCAAAGAGTCAATGTTTGGGACCAAATGATGTAAATGTCTAGTTCTAGCAACAGCATCAGTAAGGACCTTACTGGAAGGGATACCCACGATATGCAACACTTTAGAGTATTCAGCAAATGCACCAGCAACCGCATTGATTGCGCTCAACTCACCAACACCATAAGTGGTGATCAACACACCCAACGAGTTTGTGTATCTAGAGTACCCATCAGCAGCATAGCCCGAGTTCAATTCATTACACCCACCAACCCAGTTCAATGGTGTTTTGTACAAGTGTTCCAATAAGCTCAAGTTGAAGTCACCAGGAACACCAAAGATGGAGCCAACGTTGTCCACCTGCTGTAGTCTCTTGAAAAGATATTCACCTAGGGGGAGAGATGTTGTGGCATCTAGGTAAGATAACTGCTGCTGTTGCTTGCTTGGATGAGTGTCGAGAATTATTGGCACCATAATTAAGAATGAATGAATGGATGAGGAATGAGGAATGAATGGCGAGTAAAAAGAGGGTATAGACAGCTGCTTAAATAGACCAACGTTCCAAATGAATGAATGTCATACAACAGAGCGGCTCGCACTGGTTTCACCATCTTACTGGCCAATCACTCATTTCTCATTCTAGTTGCAACAAAAAATCTTTTCAACTCTCCATAATGCACTTTGCACTGACACAAAATCATCTCTATTCGGCAATTGACGGTTATTGAGAAATGGGTATTATTACATAAGTGATTATGTAACATATGCCGTTCATTGCCGAAATGTGTGAAACGAACCTATAAAGTCCAGGTGAGATCAATTCTGACCTGAGCAGAAGAGAAACACGGGGAATTGGATGATATAATCAAGTCGCTCTCTAAAATTCTAAAATATACTATGTGGTTTTCTTTACCCCTTTTAACAGGATTAGAAAAGTGTATAAATGAAGCGTCTGACGTGCATTGTCTGAGTTATCTATTCCATCAGTAGCCTTCCATCAGTAGCTACTGTAGAACGGTATTAATGATGCTGGGAAACTTTATTTTGACACTATTCATCTTTATCGAACTAGCTATGTTCTCAAGAGCACAGGCTCAGTATGATGACCACTATGCCTTGGAAACTTGTATCAACAACACCCTTGCAAGTGCTGGTTACAAGAACGAAATTACTTTTGATTTCACAGGTTCACATTACTACTTCAAGAACGTCTCTGACCCTGAAGGACGTGTTGCTATCCAGATACAACATGACATAGTTCTGTGTGTTCAACAGTTTGGACTCACAAAGTCTGGTACTTTTATGACTTTGCCTGGCAATGCTGCCTACATCAGACAAAGAATCGAGGATGGTGTTGAATTTCTTGTGCGCCCTACGCAACATCACAATATCTCAGAAGTGTATTGTTCACTAGAACGTAAAGCATTATTATTCTTCTCTGCAATTAAGTGTTTCCTGTGCTTTTATGAGTCACTCAATAAATATACCAAGAAAATCATATACAATTTGAAACTGGGCATTGATACTAACTACTGATTGCAAGAATCACATTCATATTACATCTAATAAATTATTTAGCGTTATTGGGTTGTTTGTAAATGTATAATATTAATCATGACACTACTACTAATAATAATACCACTACCCAACCATCAGGCAGTCAAGAGACGGATGGTGTTTGAGTGGCCGATACCCTTGGTCCAGCCCTGCACAGCAACGACATTGT
>JAJLVY010000376.1:0-10236 GCA_030570475.1 Liangdongia dendrica
TTAGATCTGTAATCAGAAACAGCTCTGATACCAGCAGCCAACAAAGTCTTTTCAATGTCCTTAGCACCATCGTAAATGGCATCTTGTTGTTCCTTTGTAGTCTTGGCAGTGATACCAACTGGGATAACAACGGCTTGAGTTTGGGCAACTCTTGGTGGGATAACTAGACCTTTGTTATCAGAGTGGATCATAACCATAACACCAATAACACGAGTAGATAGACCCCAAGAGTTTTGCCATGCGAACAACTTTGGCTTATCTGGACCTTCTGGGTTTTCAACAGAAATGTTGAACATCTTGGAGAAGTTTTGACCCAAACAGTGAGAAGTGGCACCTTGTATACCACGACCAGTAGCTGGAATATAACCTTCAACAGTAGTGGTGAACAAACCACCAGCAAACTTTTCCTTTTCAGTCTTCTTACCCTTGACAACTGGGACAGCCAATAGTTCTTCGTACACACCAGCGTACAAGTCCAAAATTTGCATCACTTCTTCGTTAGCTTCTTCGAAAGTTAGGTGAACTGTGTGGCCTTCTTGCCACAAGAATTCTCTGGTTCTCAAGAATGGTTGTGGGTGCTTGAATTCCCATCTAACAACAGAATTCCATTGGTTCAACTTCAATGGCAAGTCTCTGTGAGATTGAATCCACTTGGCATAGTATGGGTACATGACGGTTTCAGATGTTGGTCTAATGGCAATTGGTTCTTCCAAATCAGAGGAACCAGCCTTTGTAACCCATGCAACTTCTGGGGCAAACCCTTCAATATGGTCCTTTTCCTTTTCCAAAACTCTTGAAGAGACAAACATTGGGAAGTAAGCGTTCTTAACACCTAGCTTCTTGATTCTGGAGTCGAACCAACTTTGAATGGCTTCCCAAACAGCATAAGAAGCTGGTCTCATAATGTAACAACCAGAGACATCATAGTATTCCAACATCTCACCTTTGGTCAAGATTTGTTGGTACCAACCTGGGAAATCCAAAAACTTGTCAACGGTAACACCAATCAACTTGGAGTCTTCTAGTTGGGCCTTGGTGTCCTTTTCTTTCTTAGCAGCGGTAGCAGCTGTGGTCTTGGCTGGGACAGCAGCAGGAGCTGGAGTTTGAGAAAAGTCAACGTTAAACAATTCAACACCAGTTGATTCCAAGTGTGATAGCAAGTAAGAACCCTTGATGGCAACCTTGCCGGATTCGGTAGCGATTTGGTAGTGCTTTGATGGGGCGATTTCAGTATCGACAACTAACTTCACTTTACCAGCGTGTTCCTTGGTGATGCTAGCAACGGAGAATTCCTTAGCAGAGACACCAAAGAACTCTTGCACTAGGTCTTCCTTTGCTAATCTTGGGTCCTTAACACCAGCAGCATGTGCAACAACTGGGGATGGAGTTTGAGTAGCCTGCAGAGCAAAGACAATAACTGGAACCGGAGTAGCAGTTTTAGCAGTTTTTGGCTTGAAAACTAGGGCCTTGGTTTCAACAGCGCCCTCAGCAGCGACTGGGGTGATGGACAATGCAGCAAAAGCAGCTTCTAGAGACATGGTTGTGATGTGTGTTGTGGGAAGTCTCGTCTGAATCTCTTGAGAACTGTTTGTTCTATCGCTCGATTTGATTGATGTTCACCGCAATTTTTTTTTTTGCAGTCACGACCGAAAAAAAATACAATAATTTCCTGTTTCGGAAATTTGCGCAATTTTTTTGCAGGAAATCTCTTGTCAAATCGCGCAAATTTGCGTTGGAAATAGCGTTGGAAATAGCGTGAAATGGAAGTATCAACACTGTTAAAACGAGTACTACATTTGTTGAGACGACTAGATTCTAATGGTGCGGATAACCCAGACTTATCATGGATTAAATGTGTCTTTATAGGGCCATTCTGGTGTTAGATACTGTTCCACAAACGGGAAATTGCTGTGTCCGGGTGACTCGGTTTCAGACTCATCGACGTTATTTTAAAGAAACCGATGCGAATGATTCATTGAAAAGACTGCTCAAACACACGGATTCACTTGATTACACACGATGAGTGAAGTTTACGTTAACGATGTCACTGGTGTGGATGCATACACTACCACTGGGTCCAAGGATGCCCCATTCAAGACCCCAGCCTATGCGCTATACACTACTGGTGTTGAATCAAAGGTTTTAGTTTACAAGAAGGATGAAGAGACCGATGGCTATGTCGAAATCTCTGCTTCTGCGCTTAAAAAGGCCAAGAAGGGTGTTGATGGTTTGAAGAAGAAGGCTGAAAAGCAAAAAGTTGCTGATGCTGCGAAGGCTGCCAAGGATGCTGAAGATGCTGCCAAAAAATTGGAAGCCCTAAAGATCACAATCGAAGAAGACAAGTCCTTGCCAGAGGCACAAAAGTCCAAGATTACTGGGTTGGAAGTTGGTAAGAGAGTCAAGGTTTCTGGTTGGATCCACCGTTTCCGTTCTCAAAAGGGTCTTGCCTTTATTGTTTTGAGAGATGGTACTGGTTACTTGCAAGCTGTTTTGCAAGGTGACTTGGCCAACGCTTACCAAACCACACAATTGACCCTGGAATCCACTGTCACTCTATATGGTAAAGTTGTTAAGGTTCCAGAAGGTAAGCAAGCCCCAGGTGGTGTCGAATTGATTGTTGATTACTACACAGTTATTGGTTTAGCTCCAAGCGGTGACGATGCTTTCACCAACAAGATTCAAGAAGGAGCTGACCCATCCTTGCTACTAGATCAACGTCACTTGGCCCTAAGAGGTGAGACTTTGAGTGCTGTTATGAAGGTTCGTGCTGCTTTGCTAAAGGCTATCCGTAAGTTTTACATTGAAGAAGGTATCACTGAAGTTACTCCACCATGTATGGTCCAAACCCAAGTTGAAGGTGGTTCCACCTTGTTCAAGTTGGATTACTATGGTGAGCAAGCATTTTTGACCCAGTCTTCTCAATTGTACTTGGAAACCTGTTTACCAGCTCTTGGTGATGTTTACTGTATCCAAGAATCATTCAGAGCTGAAAAGTCCCACACTCGTCGTCATTTGTCCGAGTACACACATATTGAAGCTGAATTGGTGTTTTTGACCTTTGAAGACTTATTGGACCATATTGAAAAGTTGATTATTCAATCTGTCAAGTACGTTTTGGAAGACCCAGTTGCTGGTCCTCTAGTTAAGCAATTGAACCCAGATTTCGTTGCACCAGCCTTCCCATTCAAGCGTCTAGAGTATGTTGATGCCTTGAAATGGTTGAACGACCACGAGATTCCAAACGAAGATGGCGAACCATTCAAGTTTGGTGACGATATTGCCGAAGCTGCTGAACGTAAGATGACTGACACCATTGGTGTTCCAATCTTGTTGATCCGTTTCCCAGCTGAGATCAAGTCCTTCTACATGAAGCGTTGTGCGGATGACGTTAGAGTCACTGAATCTGTTGATGTGTTGATGCCAACTGTTGGTGAAATCACTGGTGGCTCCATGCGTTCTGAAGGTTTGGAGGAACTATTGGAAGGTTTCAAGCGTGAAGGTATAAAGAACGTTGATTCCTACTACTGGTTCACTGACCAAAGAAAGTACGGTACTACCCCACACGGTGGTTACGGTTTGGGTACTGAACGTATCTTAGCCTGGTTGACCAACAGATTTACTGTCAGAGAGTGTTCCTTGTATCCACGTTTCTCTGGTAGATGTAAGCCATAAGCTAGTGGATTTGGTGTTTTGTATTTAGATAGGTGATACACAATACAGTAATGAGGATCCAGACGTGATTGGGGAAGCTGTAGTAGTTTTGTAGTAAAAGTGTATAGCAATGCAGAAGCAATGCGTTCTGACTAATCGCTGAGTCAGAATTGCATTGTCTACATCTAGGCAGGGGCTCTGGGCAGAGGCTCTGGGTAGAAAGCCAGGCGGAGTGCAGGCCGGAAACGACTGGAGGTGCAACCTGCTCCGCGAGCAGAGGTCCAAACGGGAAGCTGTAAAGCCACGAGCATAAGTGTCTCCAACCGGCTGGTCACACCGGCTCCATGGCACACCGGATAGGCCTCCTCCTGGCCCTTTCGAGGTCCTTTCGAAAGGCCCCTCTGGAAGCATCGATTTCCCGATTGGGTGAAATTCCAAGTAAAAATTCGTCGAAAAGAGAAAACAACGACAAGCCGAAGAGATCAACTTTTAACTTGCAAAAAGAACCAAAAGGGAACGCATTTGTCTCCAGGAGCAAGAGCGAGAACAAGAGCAGGAATAAATACAAATACAGATATAGATAGTCATGGGTATCAACAATCCGGTTCCAAGAAGTTTGAAGAGCGAGACAAAGTATGTGATGTGGTTTTTTGCCGTTAGGAGTCACTTTCAAACTCACTGTGCCATTATGATGGGATGGGGAACAAGTTGTGTCAAAAATTGGAAGAGTTGGAATCTCAGAGCAATTGCTGAGCTTTAAACCTGTTAATGTCCGCAATGGTTCTCGTGGATGGCTCTGCCTTGCTATTCCCTAGCTCTCCAAGTTTGATTTAGATTTGTACTCATCGATTCATTCGAATTGTGTCCCTGGTGGTCGGTCCCCTTTATTGATTCTTCGATAAGGACAGTGTCAGGGTCCTATACTTTAATGGCACTCTGTCTATATGATCAAAATCACATACTGACACAATTGTTACTAACTACTGTTCTAGAAAAGCTGCCAAGGTGCTAGCCAGTTTTATCAAGCCAAACCAAATGCTTGGGGTTGACCAAGTCATCCCTCCAGAAATTTTACAAAATGCCAAAGGTTTGGCCATCATCACAGTCCTAAAAGCTGGTTTCCTATTCTCTGGGAGAGCTGGCTCTGGTGTCATTGTCGCCAGACTTCCAGACGGATCCTGGTCCCCTCCTTCTGCTATCATCACTGCTGGTGCTGGTGCTGGTGGTCAAGTTGGTGTCGAACTGACCGATTTCGTCTTTATTCTAAACACCAGAGAAGCTGTCGAATCCTTTGCCCAAGCTGGGTCTATCACATTTGGTGGTAACATCTCTGTCGCTGCCGGTCCTTTGGGTAGAAACGCTGAAGCCGGTGGTACTGCATCACTAAAGAGTGCTGCTGCAATCTTTGCATACTCAAAGACTAAAGGTTTGTTTGCTGGTGTCTCAGTCGAAGGTTCAGCAATTGTCGAAAGAAGAGAAGCAAACAGAAAGTTTTACGGTAACAACTGTAAAGCTAAGCAGATTTTGAGTGGTAGAGTCGAGGCACCACCTGCTTGTGAGCCTCTATTTAGAGTTTTGGAATCCAGAGCTTTCACAAAGAGAAGACATTACTCCGATGACGAAGGAGATGACTATTACTCTGACGTCCCAGATTTCAACTCAGAAACTACAAGCGAAGACTCTAACAGTAGAAGAGGTGGCAGAAGAGGTGGCACCTCTGCCAGATATGGCTCTTCTTCTTCAAGAAGAAACAGACAATATTCTGACTCTGAAGACGGCTACTCTGATGACTCTGATGATGACTACTACAACAGAAGATCACCAAGAAAAAACAACACATCCTCATCATCAAGATCTAAACAACCTTCTGGTCGTGGTGGCTCTTCCTGGGAAGATGATGTTTATGACCGTTATGAAACTCCGAAGTCTAGAACTAGAAACTCAGATGACATGGATGGTTTGAACTCTAGATTCTCAAACCAAAGAATCTCAGACTCTGGGTCTGCAGCAAGAAGAACTCCAAGTTCAGCCGCACCAAGAACAACAAAGGCGATCGCCCTTTACTCATTTGCTGGTGAACAAGCTGGTGATTTGCCTTTCAAGAAGGGTGATGTCATATCTGTCACAAAGAAATCTGAATCTACAAATGACTGGTGGTCAGGTAAGGTTAATGGTAGAGAAGGTATATTCCCTGCAAACTATGTTGAGCTGGTTTGATACACTCACACCTCCTCGCTTTAAAAAAGAATTTATGCTACAAAAATCAAAAGTCTATGCCATCACCATAATGATTGCACTGTTATGTATATTACCTTGTCTTTGAACAACTCACCTCTCTTGTCCAAGCTCTTCTGTTTACTATGATTATTATTACTATTACTCTATTTTTTGACTCCTCTGTTGTCGGGGAGCTGATTTATTTATCCAAGTTATTGTCATTTCAAGCTCAATAAATCCCAACCACACTTCCAGACAACATACAATTATTATGATATACATTTCCCACTCATTTTCTACTTGTTTAACAAAACAAACATTATAAAATTATCTATGAGAACTAATTCTCCTTTTTTCTATTTCTTTAGTTGGACATTTTATAACATGCCCTCTCCTTTTTTGATCTTTAATATATAGTGTGGTATTAATGTACCTGATTTTAACGTTAGATTGCTTCTTTAAACCGTATGATTCTATATCACCTTCCAAATCCAAAAAGTTCAATGGTGTCAACAAGCTGCTTCTTAAAGATATTTTCTTGCAATGGATCTTTCTCTACATTGTCAATAAAAAACACAACTCTTGAAACATCATTATCCCAATTCTTTTCAACAATATATTGTAGTATTCTCTTCAAGTTTTTGGTTCTCGTCGCTGATGGGTATTTCAAAAAATCAATGTTCTTCAATGCCAACTTTTGCAATTTGTTAACAATCTTTTCTCCTGGCAAAATATTGAACTGATTATAAACAGATGTTGGTGAGATGCTTGTTTTTGCTGTAGTTGCAGTCATACCTGATCCTGGACTTCTCGGCATGTCACCAGTTGTAGACAAAGATCTAGTGTTCATCAAATTTGGGGTTAAAGGCGAAGGTGCGATTCCAATTCTATTTCCAAAACTTGTGAATTTCATTTTATCATCATTTCTAAGCATCTGTTGATTAAAGATAAAAGGTTGATTTTGTGCCATCGATGTATTGTGAAAGTTTGTGAAAGTGGAGCTGAGTCTGGATGGGATCAATCGTTGCTCTTGTTGCTCTTGTTGTTGTTGTTGTTGTTGTTGTTGCTGAGGTTGATGGAATTGATGACAGTAGATCTCATCTTGAGTAACCCTATGTTGAATTGGATTCATCTGTAGTTGTTGTTGAAAACAGTTATTCATATTATAACGCTTATAATTCGAATTGATATTTTGTTCAATTGCAGGTATTTCACCAATTTCTTCTTTATTCTTAGAGTCTCCTAATTTTGCTAAACTTGTTTGAAGAACATAACCACATACATTAACACCATCCAACTTCTTGCTCATAATTAAAGCATCCGATTCATTCTCAAATTCAATAAAGTTAACTATAGTTTCTTTCTTAGAATGGTGACTGTTGACTTGATTGATGTTAAATTTCAATATTTTCCCTTCAAGTTTATAGTACTTCATAAACTCCTTAAAAAAATCGTCATTGCAAGTTGGTGGTAGATTGTAAAGATATAACTTAATTGACTGTGAATATGGAATCATGTTATGGGGTTTGTCATCATCTGTTTGCGGGTGACGAATGGTAGTGACAGATCTTAACAAACTGTTGGAAAAAGGATCATTTGGTAAAAAAGAAAGTGGTGCACCGCCAAGTTGTTTAACAGTTGAAACAGAGCGATCAGATTTTCGTAAAGCTTGTGTCACTGTTAACTTCTTCCCCTTATACATAGTTTGGTTCAATTGTCTAATGGAGTTTACAGCACCACCATGTGTAGCAAATGTGATCACACACCAAGCAGAATTGTATTCAACGACCGGTTGTTTAAAAACATGATCAATCTTACCATTTTGGCTAAAAAGATTTAATATTTCGATCTCTGTGACATTAACTGGTAATCCCTTTACATAAACTTGAATGAATGACCCATTGGTATCTGAAGAAATTAAAACTGCATTTTGGGGTTTAGATGTGGTCAATGTAGCTTCTGAATCTGGTCTGGAAAGTTTTGGAATAGAGTTGTTGTATTGATTCTTATTCTTCGTTTGGGGCGTGTAGCATTGTGCAGTTGAAGTTGTAGAAGAGCCTCTCAAAATTTTTGGAATATGAATAGCAACATAAATTCTGTTTCCATCAACCACCTTTTTGTTGTAGTTTTTAACAAACTCTTCAGCATTAATCCTGTTTTCGAATGAAATAAAGGCTTGTTTCTTATCCTTTATCAATTTGCAAGACAAAATGTTACCAACATGTTTGAACTTTTCATACAAAGAACGTAAAGTCAAGTTTTCAACTTTTAAGTTCGAAATAAAAACATTTGTACCAAGAAATATTTTTTCTTTCCCTTTCAAAGATGGCATTATTCTAATCTCTTTGTCTAATAATTTTGTGTAATTCAGTTCCTTCATGGTAACATCAGCGTCTTTTTTGCACTCAAAATTGACATAACCATAACCTAAAGATTTTGAGTTTGGTGTATAACAAATCTTGACAGAGATCAACCCTTTATAAGCCTTGAAATGTGAATATAAGATGTCTTCAGTAACATTGACATCCAAATCACCAATATATAGTGCAACAGCTTGAGATTTACCAAAACATGTCTGTTCTTTTTCCCTTTGGAGATGTGCAGCGGTGTCAGCAGTGTTAGCTTGGGTGTGTTGACTTTCACTCTTTTCTGGAGATCTCACCTTCAACTCAAGTGATCCAGATGATATTGCCGAAGATTCAGCATCATCAACATTAGTTGAAGCAGAAGAAACAGGTGGAGCTTTGGTGAAACTGTTAGTGTTTTGGATGTTAGACGATGGGGCACCATTAGTTGTGTCAAAGGCAGCAGCAACAGGGGCTATAGTTTCCAGTGGGCCCGGTGATCTTTTGAGCTCAGTTGTAGTAATGTTTAACTTTTTGAAATCATTAAATAACTCAGTCATACGGTCTCTTGAGGTGTTCAATGAGATTGTGTTCAACACTGAAGAATTCTTTGGTGGCATGGTTGTATCCTTTTCGCTCGAACCAAAATGAACAAATAAAGAAATGAACAAAGCAAAATAGCAAAGGAGTTCAAAACTTCAACTTGACCACTGTTTATCTGAAATTCCATATTGCCACAAAAGTAAAATTCACTGAGCACCAAGCAAATTGACTATGCTTTGTTGTTGTACGTTTTTTGGTTTTTGTGTAACATCAACAAAACAAAACAAAAAAAAAGCGGTGCCCAAAAAAGACACGCATCAATATTGCTTCGAGCATATCATACTAAATGATCACAGTAGTGGTTATGGTTATGCACTTCTTAGTTGATTGCAAAGAATTAATTTCGTAAATGTCTCTTATATTTTTTCTTTGTAAATTTTTAAGCGCAGTGCTAAAAAACTTGAGAAATAAATATTTAATCAAATATAACGTTGCAGAACTTCTGGAAACATGATTAATTATGTCAAGTGCTTAAATATTTACTGTTTAATATCAAATATCTCGAGAGTACGTGCGACTGACCCCATAAAAAGTTGATGCACCACTTGTACATAAATTTTAGTTTCCTTGTTTAGCTTGAACTACCAAAAACTTCCACCAAAAAATCGATTTTTAAACACAAAATACCGATAATACCTATAATAACAATCATATTATAACATCTTATCGAATACTTTTAGTCACTATCGCGATTTTTGTCCTTTATTTCAAGAAATGTTGTAAATCAAGCTAATTTACCCGATTAGGAAAACTGAAAACACTTGATAAATCTTGCATGGAAACCGTTGAAATATCTAAAATTAGAACTAAAAATAGAAATTCCATTGTTTAACGAGGCGAGCTGCAATTAATTAAACCTAAAGAAGCCAGCCCTCCTGCATGATGACTGAATCGATTATTCAGAATGATTTATTTTTAGCATAGTTGGATCAAGTATAAAGAGACAAAGCTATCTCTTTGTTGTTTAAAATTTTGATTGATTTGGTTTATCATAATAACTTCAATTATTACACCAAAAACACACAAATTTAGTACACAATGCAATACAAGTATACCTTGTTCACCTCCGCTTTATTGGGTTCCACTCTAGCTGCTTATGTTCCATCTGAACCATGGTCTACTCTAACACCATCAGTTCCTGCTCCATCTGGTGCTGTCACTGACTATTCCAAGTCTTTTGGTATTGCTGTTGTTCCATTGGCCACTTCTACTGCTTCTGCTTCCAAGGCTAAGAGAGACGTTGTTTCTCAAATTGGTGACGGTCAAATCCAAGCTTCCACTGCTACTCCATCTCCAAAGGCTACTGCTCAAGCCATCTCTCAAATTGGCGATGGCCAAATTCAAGCTTCCACCGCTACTGAAGCACCAAAGGCCACTGCTCAAGCCATTTCTCAAATTGGTGATGGTCAAATTCAAGCAT
>JAJLVY010000377.1:0-10208 GCA_030570475.1 Liangdongia dendrica
TAGTGTTTTGTGCAGTCAATACTGCAATGGCAGTCAATGCGTAGGCCCCGTTAGCGGTGATCGCCTTGATATCTGCTTCGATACCTGCGCCACCAGATGAGTCTGATCCAGCAACGGTCAAGACTGTAGCTAGTTTCTTTGTATTCGTTGAGTCCCAAGTGATGTTGACAGTGCGTGACATTTTGACTTTGTATGAATAATATGGGGCAGCAGCAGACCAATCTGGGAAAGTATTGTCTGTATATAAGCAAAGGCAAGGCTGTTGGAACTGCAAAACAAAACCCCAGTCAATATCGACGATTTGGCGATTATACATCACCAGAAGACCGCTAGCCTATTTTTTGGCCAATTTGTTGAACAAACAAGATGTCCCGTTTGGGAATTATGCAGGTATGTATGCGTTTATTTGGAAAAGATATAAAAAGTGATAAAAGTATTGAACAATAGTGGTAAATGATTGGATTGGTTGGATTCTAGAGCCTCAGGGAATTCTAATAGTGATCTTATTATTATTATATGTTGCTATGACTTTTCTTTATTTGGACACAGAAGTGTCAATCATTGCCTTGCTACTGTCATTCAACAACTCAGTAGAAACTTCTTGGTTCTCATAACTCTGTGAGGTATCATTAAGGATTTTCTCAAAGCATGTGTTCATGTCCTTACACAGATCAATCTTCAGTGGGCCTGGAGTTGGCTCGTCACAGTCAACTGATGTCAAGTCTATAGTCGAAAACCTTATTGGGATTTCAGCATATGGGTTTCTCAAGATATATGCCAACATCTTTTGGGCGGGCATGCTTTAGGGCTTCAATGTCTTTCTTTCTGAATAGGCAACTCATAATCTGGATCTTTAGGTACCATGTTGATTTGGAATCCTGCATCGTCAACAGTAACCTGTCTTGGTTTGTTGTTTCCACTGGCAACGCTTGCACCCTTCAAAATAGTTTCCAAGCCACGACTAGCCCCTTCTTCTCCTGTTCTCTCAATAACCTGGAGATTTTACTCTCCATAATACATTCATAACAGTACCTAGTGATAATCAATCTGCTGTTTTGCACTTTTCCAGTACGTTTGTCTTTAAAGAATGCATCAACAACAGACAATTTGATTTCGCGTTCTGGTGGTCTGTGCTTGATATATGATGATAGTCCAGTTAAATCGATATACTTCTCCATCAATTCTTTATCGCAAAAGGAGTAGCAAAAATCATAAAATCACTGTTGTTTGTTCATTTCTCTGATATCAACAGGTTTGATCTTAACCAACTTTCACTTTGTTCTATTGTCGGAAAAACTTGGCTTAAATATGGTGGTGAATTTGTTTAAAACGGCAGCCATTCTGTATTGTAAGTGTTCGATTCGCCTCAACTTCACCTCAAAGTAAAGTCTAAAGTGTAAACCAGAAATGTGTCAAGCTTAAACTTTTAGCTTCCAGATTGGTTTATCCATCAAGTCGGAAGTTGTATGTTCCGGGGATGTGTTAAAACCGGATTTCAAGGGGATCTCTGGCTGATTCGAAATTACAGGTAAACAAAGTGTAATAAAGAATAGCCATTATTTCTGTTAACGCACACACACAAGGAGTTACTTCTGAGTTCACATATTATCCAAAGCAGTAATGTCTCTAGAAGTTCCAGTGAGAAGAAGAGGCCGTGGGCTGTCTGTGAACAAAACAAATGAAGAGCAGGTTCACAGAATGGAACAGTCTTTGGACAATTTACAATGTATGCACAATACTTATTATATTATCCACTTGGATGTGATTCATAATAACTAACATACACTTACGTGGTTTTCTAGCTCTATTGTCTGAAGTTGAACTATATTGGAAACAAACAACTACTGATGAAGCAAACCCATTGGACATTGCGCTTCCGTTATTAGATAACACATCTGTTGGTTTGGCGCATAGACGTGGTGAATTTGTTGAATTGAGGGAAAGAATATCCAATGGCTTGAGTTTGGCAGTCAATGAACATTTCCAAGCATTCAACGATAGTGTCGGTTCCTATAGATTGGTTGTTGAGAACTTGACCAATGCTCAGCAGACCATTTCCAACATCAAAACAACATTAGCTAGTACCGATTCTAATACTGAACAACAAAACACAAACAAATTATCTTCTATGAATGAAAATTTAAAGACATACAACAATATGGTTGAAATATTAGACACAATTGAGTACTTGAAGAAAACACCAGCTGAATTGGAAGATTCGATAAATGGGAAGAACTACTCCAAGGTGCAAGAGCTATTATACACAGTGTTCCAAAAGGCAAATACATACAGATTATGGGAACTTCCAGCATTGAATAACCTAAGGGTTTATTATGAAGGTCAAAGAGAACAGTTGTTTGAAATATTGATGGAAGAAATTCATAGCATTATTTATTCCAAAAGACAATTTGATTCATTCAACAGTGTTACCGGGGTGTTTCGTGAATCATCTGGAGACTACTCCAACATTGAAAAGTTTTTGGTGAACTCAATCAAGATTGATATTTCTGAAACAGCATCTGTCAACTACTCTAATGTTGAAAACTTTTTGCGAACTTTGAGAACTGCAGGTAATTTAAACAATAATAATGATAGTGGTAATGATAGTGACAATGATATTCTGGTTAATGATGAAGATTTTGATGACATTTCCATGAATGATGATCGAAACCCATTCAATCAAGTATACCACTTGTTATCAATTGTTTACAAATTGGATAAATTACCAACTGCAGTGGATATAATCATCCAAAGAAATGTGAATGAATTAAACCAATTGATTAACAGAATTGTGGAGGATACAAGACTGAGACATGGAAAATTAATCAAATATCTAAACACTTCCAATTTCAATTTGGCTTCTGCTGCTGCATCCAAAACTCACAACAATGATGATCTATCACACAAACTGAGAATCGAAGAAGCAGCGAGTACAAATAATTCTAGTTCAGTTGTTTTGCAAGATTTGTTTTCGAATTTCTTTAAGAAGTTATTATTCTTCTTTCAAAGCGTAAAAGTTATCATGGAGATTATAAAGAAATTGGAAAAAGGTAATCCAGATGCTTTACAGTTCAGATCGTCTGTTAAGGAAGACGAAATCAGAACATTTAACTTTAAACGATTATGGACACTATTGGAAGATGAAATTAAGGGCTTCATTTTGACTTACATTTCAAACGAAAATTCATCCACAGCCTTGGGGGTAAGATTAACAACAACAAACTCCTTGACTAACAATACTACAGTTATAAACACAACTAGCAGTCCATTGTTCCAATTCTATAAAGTTGATTATGATAAGGATAACACAACCAAGTTGAAACTGGTGTTGCAGGATTTATTCCCTGGTTTTGTCAACTCAAATGACTCTTCAAAAATCTCCTCCCCATATATCGAAGATGTCAAGTTTTTGAAGCAATCAAGAATCATTCCAGCAAATATCTTTAATATGAGAATGATATTAGAACCATTTTTGTTGTTTATTCAAGGCTCAGCATTACTAGTTCAAGAAAATAAGGATTTGCCTGTGAAATTTTTCAATGATTTCATGACAAAAGAATTCTTGCCATTACTTGAAGAATCATTCATCTCATTTTATAATGATGAAGTTGATGATATGGATCCATTTGAGGTTTTTGAGCCAGCTGAAGATTTGATCACTCTTGATTATAATGCTATTCAATCAACTAGTGATAGGATTTTTAAGTTTTGTGTTGTTTTCAAAAGATTTTTCAATGAGATTTGTGCTATTTTGAACACTTCGTTACAGTTTAGAAATGAATTTTCCAGTATAACATTCAAACTGATGAACAGGTTCCAGGATAAGATTGAAGAAGTTCATCAAGAATTATTGAATGAGTTGACCAACTATTTGGAGCCAAACAAACAGCTCATCCATGCATTAACTACACCAAATGCTACACTTCCAAATGAACTAAATTTGGTTAATATCAATAGAGTGGAACTAAAAAATTCACATATTATTGAAAATTTCAAAATACTACACAATTCATTAGATTTTATATTAGATTGGTACCAGAATCATTTGGTCAAGAAGATTGATTTGAACAAGACAGATTTGAATTTGACAACTATTGAGAAGTTGCGTAAGAACTGGTCATTCTTCGAAATCGTGAATCTAAGAAATAATGATTTCAGTAACGTGAACTTGGATATGAATACCAATCAAATCATTTTAAACGATGAACTATTGAAAGAATTTAAACAAATTGTTGGGAATTACGTTTCAATTGAAAAGCAAGTCGATAAGGTATTAGGTATACATAAAACTATTTTAAAATCAAATTAGAATATAAAGACTTCTCATATTCACTTTTTATGCGTTTAATCTTGTAGTTTGCTTTGCTTTGTTTTTTATCAGGGTTGAATTTAACAGAATCTACCAACAATCATTATATTGAAATACGTTTTTCTCGTGTGCATCAAATGATGCATGCCATACAGAAACTTGCATGAATTTTATTAAGATAAAACATTCAATATTGGTAAAATAAAGGTCATATTTTGACTATTCTAATACACAAAATAGCTTAAAGAATATTTTTACATCAGAATATTGTTTTAAATCTTGAAAATTCGACAATCTTTAAACAAAAATTTAGAAATTTTCATGCTAGACAAATGACCAATAATTGATATACTTGTCGTGAAAGAACATATATTCGAAAGATTTTACACAATTTCCTTTTTTTCTCCTCTTTACAACTATTATTTCCTACTTTCTACCATATAGGTGTTTTTGCATTGCTACTGTTCATGAGGGCTTTGCTCTTATAGCATAACTTGACTGTGATTTAATCAATTAACTTATTAGTCTGATTGACTTTTTAACTCAGTGATCCTTTAAAATCGAATTATAATTTGTTGTCCAAAAAAAAACGAAAAAAAATATTACATTGCAACATTATATCATTATAGCAATAGCATAGTAAATTCAACATACACTCCCACCTTTGTGCCAATCAATTTCACGCTACTTCTTTCGCCTCTTATCTTAATTTTTCAAAGCTAAGACTGTTCCCGACGTCGACGTCCCGGACAAGGAAAACTCTCCTTCTGATCCAAATTCTTCCTCATCTCGTGCTGCTACTGAACCCCAATTATCATGGGCTGAAATAAGCAGTGAGCAATCCAGAGATTCAATCGATACTGAGAGTCAAATATTTGAGCAATTTCAAGGTCTCAAGACCCTGGCAGACTTTAGAACCGTTCTATTGAAGGTTAACCTTACCTCCACCTCTAATGTTGCCAAAACTACATTGGATATGGCATCTGTTAATGAGGTGATTGACAAAGCTAAAAAAACTCCAAATGGAGAAATTACAGGAGCAATTTCAGCAATTACCATCAGCCTCCTCCCAAGATCTTTTGTCCAATCCAACTTTTTCGTTGGATACTGACATGGATGATGATAACTGCTGGGAAATACTACAAAAGTACCCCAAGGGCATTGCCTCATATCCAGCTTTTTTCACCATGTACCTACAGTACCAGGCTCTGAAACAAACAACTCTCCATGGCATCAACTCTCCATATCCAGGTGATAAAACCACTCATTTTACTACCTTCAATATGGTGTTCGATTTCAGATGGTCACGGTTATCTTTTTCCCCTGCCAGTGAACTAGCTGATGCTATGCATGACTGGTTGACTCACCAAACCTTCCGCTCTGGATCCACTGATTTCACTGTTTCCACCTATGATCGTTTAGAAGGTGATATTTTGCTGATCTCAATAGAGTTTCAGAAAAAACAATTTAAAACCTTCAACGAACTAGTGAAGCATACCTTTAGGGATGTTCAATCCTATCAAGTCAAGTCAAGACCAACCATAGTCAAAGCCAACCTCCCATATGGGTACGCCAAAGTTCTTTTCATCGTGTCAGTGATGGGGGATAAGGTTCCACAGAATAACTTTGATGGTAAGACATCATTACGAATCCTGGAACATGTTTCAAACTGTAACAATAATTAGATTATAATTGAATAGATACATAATATACATTAATTAGTTGTCAAAAAAAAAAGAAACGATTATAATTGAATACATATACATAATATACATTAATTATAATCTGTTCTTTTAAATATTTGTACTCCCAGGGGTTTCAACATTCTGATGAAGACCAAGTAGAGAATTTGCATTTTAACAAACCCTGCTGGCTATAGTTGTTATCGGAATGAACCTCTTCCATCCTTGTACGTTTGACACAATCAAAGGTAACCCTCCGAATCGTACCGTAACCAAACAAATATTTGAAATTTTGAATACCCTTTTTTGTAGTCCAGTCCACCTAAAGAAAGGGAACAACTACTCTGAATACAGAGCGGCAATGAAGCAATGGAGTTCCAAGGCCAAGCGAGAGTATTCAAGTAAGATATAGTCCCAACTACTGTATCGGCTGTTTTTACGGGGTCAATTTAAGATAGACAATGCAACCCAAGATTATTTACACAAGTTTGGTGTTCAAGAAAGCCATATTATGTCTGATAGAATAGATGGGTGAAAATGTAACTATAGAATTACTGGCACAGCATCACATCATCATCTTCATTATTGTGGCCTGTCTGTACAATGCTTATTCATTTTCATTTTTATTCAGAACATTATACACTTATACTTATACTTATAAGGGGAGTATTTCAGATATATGAAATTTTCACACTATTTGAACCCCCAAAAAAAACACACACACACACAAAAAGAGAAAGCCACTTATGATTTGTTATATGTGATACCAGCTTAAACACTGGCGAGATGTTCCCAGTGCTACACAGGCCATCATATTATATTAGAATATATATTGTTGAGTGCTGCCAAGTTGGGCCGTGCCACACAACACTACGGTACGCACACGCTGCTCTATCGCAGTTCCGGCCCTGAAAATTTTCGCATAAAATTTTCGCCACCCAAAAAGCTCCATCAACAACCAAACAAGCCAGAACACAAACAGCTTTCGACGCGTCCCCACCACCACAGCAGCAGAAAAGAGAAGAGCATTTCCCATTTTGCTCTGTGTGGAATCCTTTGCAATAACAACACCCAGCACCCCCTCCAGCACAACACAGCCAGCCCACAAAAGAAGAGAGCGGTCAGCGCGTTGAGAAAGGGTCGCTCCTTTTTTGAAATTCCACAAAAAGTTTCCCTTTTCGGCGGTCGGAATTAATCTGAACAACCAACAGAGAAAGCAAAAGAGAGGTGAGCGAGAGACAATATATATATAGAGTGAGAGAGAGAGAGACATGGCTGTGGCACCTTCCTCCGCTGGGAATCGATTTCGTCAACGAAAGATATCGACAAAGCAGACGCTACAGATATTCAAGCAGTCGCAGATATCAGACATTGACAATGCGGACCTACAACAGCGTGATCTGCAAGAGATTGAGACTGGTGTTGAAAAGAATGAAGAAGAGGAGGTCCACTTGAAGAAGATTTTGAAGAAGACTGGTATAACATCAACATCAGATGCTAGTATCCCAACACCTGATGCATCAAAAGTTTGGGACGAGGCTGCTAAATACTACACTGGCAAGTTCCATGAACCAAAATCATACATTAAGTCCTCATGTCATGTTGAAGATTATGTCAACTCTACCTATAATATGGACGAGGTTGATGAAACCTTTCTTGAACAACTGAATAAAGATTTAATTGAAAAGAAAATTGACCAGCTTACGGAAGATGAGTTTGAAGTTTTAATGGAACGCTTTGAAAAAATCGTTGCTGAGAAACAGCCGTTTTTGGAAACAGATCCTGAACAAGTTATGACATTAAGTGAGATTCGTATTGCTGTTTTGAGGCTCGAAAGAACAAGCCCAAAAGAAATGTATAAACAATTGTCTGCGGAATTGAAAGTTCAACCTTTTGTCACACTATTGGATGAAAATATGTCAAAGAAGGTTAGATCTCTAAATATCCTTGTTGAAAAATATGGTGAAAAAGTTTATGAGCATTTTAGAATTAGGAAGATTGAAAGAGGTGGGAAACCAATCACACCTATTCTTAAATTTATTGATGATGATACAGATGCTTATGCTTGTTTTAGACAGCGTGTCGGAAGACAACAAAGAAAGACGAGAAGGGCGGATACTCAAAACTCTGAAAAGTTGATCAAACTTTACCAAGAATTGAAACAAACCAGAGAATTGGCATTTTTAGTTGCACAACGTGAACTGAAGAGACTGGAGGCTTTACAAACAGAACGTGAAATCTTTGAATTGAGATGTAAAGTTAAACATGCTAAGCGTGAATTGGGAGTTAATGATTCAGACGAAGACTTGGTTGCTCATAAGAAGAAGAAACCTGCTCCTCCACCACCTGCTGTCACCAATTCTTCCCCAGCTGATGAGAAGAAGAAGGGCTTGTCTAAAGTTGGCAACAATGCTAATGTTCAAGATAGAGGCAAACATGGTGCCAATGGTGCCACAGGAGTTGCAGCCAACGGAACCAATGGTAATGGTGTTGCACAAGATCTGACTGGTTCAGATACACCTCAACAATTCCAACCTTATGTTAAATTACCACCTTCCAAAATCCCAGATATGGAATTGGAGACTGTTCAACATGTCTTGAACAACAAGGATGTCGGTATGCAAAAGTTTGTTGAAGAGAAATTGAAAAAGAGAAGACTTGCAGATGCTGGATTCACAAATCTTACTGATAATGCATATAATCCGTTATTTGATATAAGCGCACCAAATGAAAATATCGTGGATCCTTATCATACTCCATACTCATCAATCACAACCTCATTCTTTGATGTTCAGAGTCTTGGATATTTACCAAATATTCAGAAATATATCGAAAAGGGTTCTTTGGAAAAGGATAAGGATGCCCTCTTGTTGAATTTAAACGATGGCAAGAGAAGATTGGAAAAATTCGTTCCTGAACATTACAGCCCATTATACCAAAAAGCTGTCCATACCAGTGATCCAGTTATGACTCTTCGTAAAAGAGTTGGTAGATGTGGCATTGTTTATGTTGATAGAAAAGGGCTCATTAGAAAACCAATTGATGATCAGAATGAGGACCAACAGGATTCTGAAGACACCACTGATGTGGAAATGATTGATGCCAAGGCTAGATTTGAAGATCGTTGGAAATATGATTCTGATGAAAGCCCACTAGATGCAGAAAATGAACCATTCAGTGATGATCCATCCAAATTAAATTCCATTTCAAATGATACCCAAGTGATAAGATTTGGCGGCATGTTGTTATCCAAGGCTTATGACACTCTAAAGGAGGCAATCATCCACCAAAGACAACAACTTTATTATCAACAGTTACAGAGATTACAACAACATAGAGCACAGTTGCAACAGAAAACTACATCCACTAATACCACCACAACCACTACTGGCAACACAAATACTGTTAACAGTAATAATAATAATATTAATAATAATAATATTAATAATAATAATACAAAACAACAAAGCCGGGCCAATTCGAACAATGTTAACCAAGGAATTCGGCCTCAACAATCACCAACACCAAATGCATCAGTTAACAACAAAACACCAAGGGTTAATAGTACACCCCTCAAGACAGAACATTAAGGTCTCCCATGTACATTAGATGACATTCGTTTTATTTTCATATCATTTTGCTGTTCTTTATTATGTTTTTTTTCCTTGATTATTTTTGCTTATTCTTTTTGCTTTTCTACTTTCATTTCTTTCAGCCTACATTGTATGATTAGTTTTATGTTACCTGTTTTATGAACTTTATTTTTTTTTTTTTTTGCTTTTTGAACTTTTTTCTTTCTTCCTCTTACAGCCCTCCTCATGTTTTATTATGTATATAGCAAACGATTTAAAAGACGTTGATTGTAAAGGATTTGACTGAAGTTTGGGATTTTGATTTTGTATACACAGCAACTAGAATGAAACTACTATAATCATCATGCGACTCCATGCATGATTTAGCATGACTATGGTGTTTCAACTATGGTGTTTCTAGTCAGGCTTTTAAAGGTCACAGCAGTCCAATTCATTTACAAACAATATATTCCACTCAAGAAGTACAACATCAGTGCCTAATATTCTAATATGGTATACCTGCAAATTACTTTTCCCACTAAACTTGATTAGCCTCCCATTGGAGACCTCACCCGACCAGCAAAAGAGGCGCGCCTGGCGGTCGGATTTTACTTTTCTTCTAAACAATTTCTCCAACATTGAAGA
>JAJLVY010000378.1:0-10198 GCA_030570475.1 Liangdongia dendrica
CCATGCTGCATTGTCTACAATCCGTGGTGCTTTCGAATACCAAGGTCAAAAGTGCTCTGCTACTTCTAGATTATACGTTCCAAAATCCATCTGGCCACAATTCAAGGAAGTTTTGTCCAGCTCCTTGCAAACCGTTACCCAAACCAACACTGCTTCTCATGATGGGTTTCATGGGTTTATGGGTCCAGTCATCCACGAACAAAGTTTTGACAAGGTTTCCAAGGCTATTGAAACTGCAAAGGTTGACCCAGAATTGGAAATTGTTACTGGTGGTTCATACGACAAGTCCCAAGGTTTCTTTATCCAACCAACTGTTGTTGCTACTACCAACCCAGATCATGCTTTCCTAAAGACTGAATTCTTTGGTCCATTGTTGACCACTTATGTCTACGAGGATGCCGATTACAACCAAATTTTGGAAAAGATTGACACTAGCACTACATATGGTTTGACTGGTTCTGTATTTGCCAAGGACCGTGAAGCAATCAGATTGGCTGAAGAAAAGTTGCGTTTCTCTGCTGGTAACTTCTACATTAATGACAAGTCTACAGGTGCTGTTGTTGGTCAACAATGGTTCGGTGGTGCTAGAGCAAGTGGTACCAACGATAAGGCTGGGTCTGGTAACATCTTGAACAGATTCGTTTCCGTTAGAAACATCAAGGAAAACTTTTATGAAATCACAGACTTCAAGTACCCAAGCAACTACTGATTCTCATAGAAAAAAGTGACTATTAATCTGCATATATAATAATAGCTAGGCAAAAAAGTACTATTGGGATAATGGGTAATGAAGTTTATACATAATGAAATGAATTATTATATTTTAAATTTAAATATTCGAGGCGTAGATGAATAAATAATACAGTCATCACACAAGAATCGAACTTGGCGTTTAAAGAAAATAAAAATTTCAATTTTGGCAATTTTGAAAAAGGCGGCGTTGAATAACAACAAACTTTAACAGACACAATCTTATAGATTCAGGAATTGGAAAGATGAGTGATTCATTAAACAGAATCTCGTCGATTTTAGAATCAGCAAGAACGCTGACTATGGATGCTGCTGCCGCTGCTTCTGCAAAGCTAGCAGAAACGCCAAATCATTTGAAGCCAAAGGAAGTGTCCAATTTGTTGAACTCAAGATCAGAGAGAGATGTGTTGAAAGGGTTGAAATATGTGATCTCCTTGATGTCTAGTGGCAAAGATGCTTCCCAGTATTTTGCAGATGTTGTCAAGAATGTTACTTCTTCAAGCTTGAAGATTAGAAAGTTGGTTTACACTTACTTGTTAAGATACGCCGATAGAGAGAATGACATTGCACTACTTTCAATTAATGCTATACAGAAATCATTAGGCGATAAGAATGATCAAGTCAAAGCTTTAGCAGTTAGAGTTATTTCATCGATCAATATTTCATCAATTTACCCAATTGTTTTACTGGCGATCCAAAAGACTATGGCTGACAATTCACCACACGTTCGCAAAGCTGCAGCCATCTCCCTTCTTAATGTTTACAAGAATCACAAAACAAGTTCTAAGAATGATTTAGTGGAGAAATTGAAAAAGCTATTTAATGATAAAGATCCCGATGTGATCAGTTCTGTGATCCTAGCATATAAGGTTATTTGTCCTGATAACTATGAACTTTTGCATGGTCATTACCGTCGCCTATGTTCAATGATCCCACATCTTGACGAATGGGCACAATCATACACCATTGAGATATTTACCAACTATGCAAGAAAGTTTATTAGAAAGCCAATTATTGTGGACACAACTTCCAATGATAATGCATCAATTGATCTTCCTGGAGCATATAATGAAATTCCTTTCCCTGTCTATAATGTGAAGTTTGATTCAGATTTACAATTGTTCTTAGAGTCAATCAAAAACTTAGTCTTCAGCAGAAGTGAGGCAGTCATACTGTCAGTGGCTAGAGCATTTTTCCATTTGACACCACCAAAAACTTTTAAGGAAAGTCGCATATCTGCTTCTTTAATCCGTGTATTGATGACTGGTTCAGTTAAAACACAAAGTTTTGTTCTTCAAACTATTCTTTACATGGCTATCCATGACCCAACATTATTTGTCCAATACGAGAAGAGATTCTATATTTTCCCAAATGACCCATTCACAACTGCTCAATTCAAACTAAGAATATTGTCGGTGATTTGCAATGAGAATAATATTAAATCCATTCTTAACGAGTTACAGCACAATGTTCTACAATTTACAGATACAAAGATAGCAGTCGAGGCGTTAAAATCTCTGGGTATTTGTTCGCAAATTAGTAATTACTGGAGTTCTAAGATTTTAAGATGGTTGATTAATGAAAGTTTGGAAAATGACTTTGACTCTGAAGTCACTAATGAGTGCTTGATTGTTATTCGTTATCTAATTCAACAAGATCAAACTAACAATGTGAAAACTGTTTTGAAGTTGGCAAGAGCATTAGATGATGGCACGTTGAACCCAGATGCAAAACAGTGTGTAATATGGCTAGTCGGTGAATTTACTGTAATCCAACCAAAGATTGGACCTGAAGTGTTGAGAAAACTATTAAAGAATCTACCGTTAGAAGATGCACCTGTGCGTTATCAGACTATTCTCTTGGCTGCTAAAGTTTTTTCGAATGATTTAGAAGTTTACAAAACTACCACTGGTGATATTGAGCTGACAAACTATGATTTTAAAGGTAAAATCCCTTTGATGTTTTCGTTTGCTATAACATTAGGTCGTTATGATGATAATAATGATACTAGAGATCGTTCTAGAATGTTCTATTCTTTATTAAACTCGCCTGAAACTCAATTGGCAACTTTAATGTTACAAGCTCCTAAACCAGTTCCTATTGTGACTTTGAAGAGTATTGGAAATTTCTCTGGTGAATGGACAACAAGAGATGAAGATTTGACATCACTTTGTGTTGATGAATTAATCAAGTCATATAATGTTTTACCTGAATGGACCAATGTCGAAGAATTACCAGAGAGCACTATCAGAGCTGACATTGTTGTTCAAGATACTGTTAGTCATTTTTCGTCCTCTGAGCAACAGCATCATCAACAAAACTCAAGTCAAAGTCATATTTCATCTAGAGATTCTAGATTCCAACAATCAATACAACCAAAGGCCACTTCAAAGAGTCATAAGTTACAAAGTCTTGATGACTTCTTCGCCGACACCCAACAACTAGAGCCAAAAGTTCCAAAAAAGAAAATTATCATACAAGAAGAAAGTTCTGACGAAGAAGACAATAATCAGGATGACGATGATGAAGATGAAGATGAATCAAGTACAGAAGAAGAATCTTCAGATGACGACTCCGATGTTTCTACATGAGTTCTAGGTAATTGTATTATGCATTAAATAAACTATATCATAGCATCAAAAAGTGAAAATTCGTAGTTTTCCTCCTCAAGTTTGGGGTAATATGGAACTAATGCATCCATTTGTTGAACATAAGCATTGTTGTAGACCCTCCAGAAAGGTATTCTAACTTTTCTTGCTGGATGGAACAAGCCATTCCATGTGTAATTCATGACAACACCAGGACCAACAGCATTTCTAATACCATCAATACCATCCAAAATTCTAGTAATGACATGAGATGCAGTTTCAAAAATGTTTGGCATTAATAAATTCAGAAAGTGGATAAATGCATCTTCACATCCTAAACCAATACAACCTAATGCAATGTGTCTGATGACACTAGCAGCTGTTTGTCTGTGAACTTGATCTCTATCAGTCAAAGCATCCTCCAATAATGGTATAACAGAATAGATGTAATCAATTGATGTAGCACCAATATATTCAAACAAAAATGTCATTGCTTTTAAAACACCGTTTTGGACATTATTTTCTGGTGTTCTATATTCATTCATCAATGCTGGTAAAACTGTAAACGGTGAACAGGTCTCGGCAACGATACCGATAGCAACAGCTGTACAAACTCTCAACTGACGTTCTTGAACCCTCAAGTTGTTTAGCAATGTAACCAACACTTCTTGTGGGCCAACAGCTTTGGCAATGTAGCCAAATGTATTGTTTGCAGCTCTTCTGATACCCTTTTTAGGACTCTTTAACATATCTAATAATTCAAAACAAATACGCATCCATTCCTTTGGTGAGACGAATTCTGCACCTCTATCAGCAATACGACCAACCAAATCAATTGCATTTTCCTGTACCTTGTCATGTCTGTTTCGTAGAATTGGTGTCAACGTCGGTAGTAACTGATTGACTGGAGGTTGCATAGATTCAATACCAACCACAGCTGTAATACTTCTTAGAGCACCAAGAATAGAGCCCAAAACTTCTGGAAACACTTCACCAAGGGATTCATATAAAATGACAGATAATTTATTAAGTATGTCTTCTTGTCCACAAGATTTGATGGTTGGTGCAATTAATGCAATAAGGTCGGAAGCTTGTTGACGAACATCTGGTGACTTATTTTTCAATCTGTGTAGAATTGTGGATACAATAGCACCTAGGTATGGTTCAACCCTTACATCCAAAGAGTTAATGATAGCAGCAAAGCCATGCAAAACAGACTTATCGCCAGTGGTTTGTTCTTGAAAAACAACCAAAGCACCATCGATTAATCTTTCCTCGTTCCTTTCTGTTATATCAGCAGAACCATACTTACCAATAACGTTGTTTATAGCATGCAAAGCCATTCTTCTAAATGGTTCAGAGTCGTCCTTTAAGATATTCAAAAGTCGACCAACGATTTCAGCAACACCAACCTTTTCTGCAAGAACAATGGTAGTTTCCACCACTGTCTTGTTATTACGGCGATCCAATGCCATTCTTCTCACCCAGAAGTGCTTGATGAAAGGTGGTAACATCTCCTTTCTGAGATAGCTAGGTTCAACACCGTCAGTTGCGGCACACTGTTGAACAACACGTAAAACAGTCTTCTTCATCTCTTCATCTGGTGAACTGAATTCACGCATGACAACCACCATGACT
Source organism: Liangdongia dendrica (assembly GCA_030570475.1). Taxonomy (NCBI): domain Eukaryota; kingdom Fungi; phylum Ascomycota; class Saccharomycetes; order Phaffomycetales; family Wickerhamomycetaceae; genus Liangdongia; species Liangdongia dendrica. The sequence continues at coordinate 4,977 of JAJLVY010000378.1, forward strand.
TCTTTTGTGTAATAATTAGCATATTCGGGGTCCATTAATGGAATCATAAACCCAATAGCTTTCAAAAATGCAGCTAAACCTCTACCTCTGTGTCTTCGTATACCATTCCAAAGAGGTTCTAAGATAATCTCAAATGATTCAATACCATAAGGAGATGAAGCTTCTGCAAGAGAAGATAGTGCTTGTGCTGTCATAATACGAACAGATAGTTGTTCATCATTTAAACCTCTTGATAAACAGTCAACTAGCCCATTTAAATGCGGCAATACACCACAGCCAACCAATATAGCACTTTGTTGAATAATCTTGACACCGGTATGTCTTGCTTGCCATGATTTCTTAGAGAAACAAACAGCTTTTAAAAAAGGTAGCATGGCAGGTATTCCCAGTGCACTTGCAACCACAGCAAATGCTCTTGATGTTGTATTTCTAACGTATTCATCACTATGGTCAATATCTGGTCTCATTGTAGAGATCATATGGGAAAGACCAGCTGCCTTGGCCAAATTAGAAATAATTTCTCTACCTTCTGCTCTAGTTATATAATCCTCATCGATCAACAAGGGAGAAATGACAACCAAGATTTTGTGGGTATAGGGGCGAATCATATCATCAAGTTTGTATAATATACGGTCAACAACTTTGACAAGTAAATGTCTTTCTTGGTCTTCTAAACTTTTTTCTAACAATAGCGGTAAAATTTGATTAAACAATGCTTTAGCACCAAAAGATCTAGCATTATCAGTAATGGCTCTTAATGCAACCTTCCGCACTGGTGGTGTACCATTCTTCACTTTTAGTAACAATCTCATAATTTTTCTCTCTTTTAATTCTTCCATAGACAATTTTGATTCATCGCTTTCATCCAATAGTTTCCCAAAATACTGCATATCTTGTTCTTTAAAGAATTGAAGCTCTTTGATTCCAGGGATCTCAGTTACTAAAGACTTGCTCATGACAGCCGCGCTCACTTTATTTTCTTCTGGCATCACATATGTGTCTGGTTGTTGCTGTGTAATTTTATCTGATTGTTCTATTCCTTTTGGTTCTTGTTGCGTTGTTTCTTCTGTGTGAAGTTTCTTTGCTAAAGAAGGTTCGCCATCTTCTTTGACATCCCATCTTCTCTTACGTTCTCTTCTTGGCGGAGTTTTGTCGCCTCTATCTTCCTCTTCCTGATTTAGTCTATTCTGTGTTTCTTCAGTCGAGATATCTATTTGCTGTTGTTTTTCACGTTCTCTTAATTCTAGTAATTGTTCATCTGTGATTATTGGATCTCTTTCTGGAGACAATTCTCTATTAAACCGCCTCTTGTGATAATCACTTTCGCGCTCAAATTTACTTTCTCTTTGTAGTTTCTCTTTCAGTGGGTCATACTCATCATTAACAGTGATTTCCTCTACCAATTCCTTTGGAGCAGAGTATTGGCCAGTGAGTGAGTAGTTTTCCTTATGGTCAGTGTTGTTACTTTGCTGTACAAATTGCACTTCTTTACCTAAAATAAGAGAAAAAAAAAGTTAATCAAGGATTTTTTTTCGCTAGAAGACATCAAGGGAGATAAAACCATACCACTCATGTTTGATTCACAGTCAATCCTTAATTAATTCTTTTGTTGGCTTTGGATCAACACTTTTTACTCTTCTATGTTGTTTCCAATTCAAACAAAATTAAAATTGACCAGGCCAATTCGACTTCCGACCGGTCGGAAGTCGGAACACTGGTTGCATACTAAAGAGACATAGATATACAGGTATAGGCATGATTAATACAGTCATCTACAAACAATTATTAAACTGTGAGCCTCATTAATTACAAAATACAGCATCTATAACCACAATATCGTTAGCCACTTCCAGCCTCTTAGCTTTTCAATTGGAGGTTCTGGGTTTTCATCCACATCCCTAAACAGTGTATCCAGATCAACCTCGTTAGGTCTCAACCATCTAGTCTTTTTATACACCTTCCAGAACAGGGACAAACCGATAAATAATGGAATAATAAAGTAGGAACTGAAGAAGTTACTGATCAGGAATTGGTGGTGAACAAAGTTCTTGAACCCACCCGTCAGCAGCAAGACGATGGACGCGACTAAAGAGAACCATGCAGCAAATGGTGCGAATAATATGGTGTGTGGCAATCTGGATCGTGGGATACCTTGTGCTTTCATAGCCCTGGACATTGCGATATGATTAGCTGCGATCATTATCCAACCCAATAGCAAGTTTGCGGATGTCAACGATTGGAACCAGCCAAAGACGTTTGCAGAGGATGTTGACAAGTTCATGTACGCCAAAGGCATAAATATAGCGACAAAGATAAGCCCAACCCATGGAACACCTCTTTTGTTTGTCTTCAGGAAGGCCTTTGGTGCTTGGTTTTTCACTGCCAGTGCAAATAGTGTTCTTGACCCATGAACGATGGACCCATCCGCTGCACTGAATGCAGATGTCAGCACAGCAGCATTGACAATATGAGGCAAAACTTTGATGTGAGCAGCCTTGATTGCAACAACGAATGGTGATGACTTGGCATTACCGGAAGAACTGGCAATTTCCTTATTGTTTGGATCTGTGATTAAAGTCAAACAAAAGACAGTGACCATCATCAATGTAACGACTTTATAAAAGATTCTCTTACAAGCAACAAAGACTGTCTTTCTTGGGTATTTAACTTCAGCAGCTAATGCAGGGACAGATTGAACACCACCATATGAGTACACAACACTCGACAAGGTTTTCCAAAACCCGGCAAATTTACCCAAGTTACCAGTTATTAGGTACTGTTTGAATGCATTACCGTTTTTCCAGTATCTAAAGCCAATAGTTTCATGATCTGAACCACCACCACATGTGATGACGATGGAAACGATGATCAGCCCAACCAACAATAGAATCTTGATCATTGCAAAAACAAATTCGATTTCACCGTATAGTCTAACACTGTATGAATTACTGACAATGATGACAAAAATGATGATTGTAATCCAAGCACCTTGTGAAATATCAGTCCAGTAAGAGACAATGACAGCAGCAGCAGAAATTTCACCAGGCATGATAGACCCCCAAACCGAGATCCAACCATATGCAAACCCAAATGCAGGGTCAATAAACTGTTCCAAGTGTCTAACGGTGGCAGAGGAAGTTGGCATTAGAGAACCACATTCAGCCATTGCACACTGATTCAAACCAACAACACAAGCAATAACGGCGTATGCGATGAATGTACCAGCTGGTCCAGCAGTGTACAACACACCACCTGAAGATAAAAAGATACCGGTACCGAACACAGATACCAAGGCAATCATTTGAATGTGACGCTGTTCCAAGGATGCTTTTAATCTTGAACGATCCTCACCAAATGTGCTTGAATGTGTATCTTCCTTGTCGGAAAGCCCATCAACCTCCACATCGACAGCATTCGTCTTTGTACCCTTTTCAGAGTCGATTTCCCATAAGTGACCAGGCGAGTCACCTGGGCATATTGTAGTGATTATAGTTTTATCTTTTTCTTTCGCAGTGGTTGGGGTGAACTTGTCAAAAAGACCCATTATATGAATTTAATGGCGGGGGAGGAATCTTCTTAATCTTTGTTTGAATATATTGGTTTTCTGCAAGAAGATTGAGACTTATTGATATATATATATATATATATGTGTGTGTGTGTGTGTGTGTGTGTCTATAGGTGTCCTATATGCAATGGAAAATGGCACAAACTACTGTGGTGAGCCAAGGGCACCAAGTATCTTGCCTTAACATGATATTGTGATATTGTGAGGAGCCTGAAAGAAGCAATCTAGCCTCTTATTCACTTATTTACTGTGGGATAAGACCTGGACCAGTGACAGAATGTGCAATGTTGAACCATTGCAGCCTTCTTTGATATCCGATATCTCTGGTTGTTGTGTAACATGGCGCACATGCACACACACATGACACCTTTATTGTTTGACATATTATTGGGAAAGATCGCCAGCTCCAGACTTTTACTTCGAGCCTTTTGCTGCTGTTTTGCTGGACACCTCCCTTCCTCCCTCCTCCTTTTTCGGGTGGGCTACCATGCCTAGCCACCAGCACATAGTATGAACCGAGAGCTGAGAACTGTGTATCTGCTGGGATACTGTGGATGTTCCAAGACATAGGCGGTGCTGCAGGTGTGTTTATGCTACCGCTTTAGGTACATTATCGCACGTCAGAGAGTTGAAAGAGTTGAAAAAAAAATACTAAAGATTCAATCCTAACTAACAGTTAGTGGTTTCGTTGACTAGGAATAATTAAAAGAAAAGATTATAATTTTAGTCTTCTTGACTTTAACTCAGTGATCCTTTAAAATCGAATTATAATAAACGTTAAAAAAAAAGATAGTGGAAATCAGAGAATAAAATAAGACCATATATTCATTCAAGACTTATCTATTCAAGACTCATCAGCTGTAATTCTCAATCTGGCTTGTTTCTCTTCCAAGTCCTTCAACTGCTTTTCAAAGTCTTCTTTGGATACACCAGCCTTCCATCTTAAACCATAGGCATAGTGGTCTTCTGGGAAGAAAGTGTGGCCCTTCTCTCTGTAAACCTTTTCTCTCAGAGTACCACCTGGAACAGCATACTCCTTTTGTGCCAACCCTCTCTTTTGTAGTTCTGGAATCAAGTAGTCAACAATGTCTTCAAAAGTTTCTGGGAACACAATGTTAGAAAAGTTCAACCCATCAAGACCAGATCTCTCGATGAAATCCTCAATATCGTCAGCAACTTCTTGTGGGTTGCCAACATAGTAATGGGTATAGTAAAAGTTCTTAGCAATATATCTTCTGGTGATAATATCGCCGTCCTTGTAGAATGACTTGTTCTTGAATGTCAAAGCAAAATTCTTGACTGCATCGTCATCGGTGATTTGGGTCAAATCGATATCCCAGTCCCATTTACCAAGGTCAATACCACCACCACCGATTTGGATCAATGAACCATCCAAGTCATGGTATGATTCGATCTCCTTAGCTTTGGCAACGGCTTCTTCATGAGTTGGAGCAACGACAACTTTAATCAAAGTGACAAACTTCAAGTGACTTGGGTCTCTGCCGTAAATATCCTTGGCTATCTTCTTTGTATGCTCAATCTTACCTCTAATCTCTTCTGGTGTATCACCTCCCAAAAAGATCAATTCACCGTGCTTAGCACCCAAATGTTGACCCTTTGGAGAGGAACCAGCCTGTATGATCAATGGAATTCTTTG
>JAJLVY010000379.1:0-10195 GCA_030570475.1 Liangdongia dendrica
GTAACTGGATTCAGTAAATGTTCCATATCTTTGGTTGGTGCATAGTCAAAACTTTCATAGTATAATCTGTGCTTGTACTTGATTGCAATCTGGTCTCTAATTATATCTTGAAACTCTTCCTGCTTTGGCAATTCAACTAAAACCCCAATAACATCACCACTCTTGAAACTTTCCATGAAATTAGTTGGTCTTGACAAATGCACCTTTTGACCAGTCTTATCTCTTAAGCCATAACCATATGCATCAAACCCAATTGGAGCATCGATTGATGATTCTCTTCTCCCCAATCCAACTCTAACATGACTATTCTCATCACTTTTCACAATATTGAACTCCAGATACACAAAACCTTCCTTAATCGGGATATTTGTTCTTGCACTTCTCCAACCCTTCTCAGTGGTGACTGACATATGATCATCACTTATAGATGTGCCAATCGATCTATCAAAGATGCTTAAGGAAACATGATATGGCTCTAGATCTGTACTGCCAAATTTCATAACCGATAGTATTGGGTTTGGACGGCAAGGATGGTATGCATACCCACGACGCGTGTTGTAAGGGATTTCTTCAATAATGTTATAGTCTGGGTTGTAAGAGGCCTTTATCGTTGGTGGCTCAAAGCTTCCAAAGTCTGCTGGTTTGTATGGTACTATTGGTTTAAACTTGTTTATTATCAACAACTTTTTCTGGTCCTGTGCTGTTGCGGTGGATCTTGTTTGGTAGTGCTTATCATTGTTCTCCTCAGCTGAACGCTTCTGTGGAATGACAGGCTCTGCACTCATGGTTTTTTGTTTTTAATTTATAATATGTACAAAGGTTCTTGCAGTAATGTTTAGGTTGGTTGTTTACTCTTGTTATTTTATTTTCCATCAAATAAAACCGACACGCATTCGAATATCAACAGAGGTACATGTTTTAAAAATTAATTATGGGATAATTATTAAAGATCTATAGTATATGATATAATATAAGATGTGTATGTATATATGCTTTGTCGTGTGTATCATTTATGAATGATATCATAGTCTTGCGTATCGTGACGCATGGTTTCTCATAAATTCGTTAACTTGATTAGATATGTGTTGTGATGCCATTAATGATGTTCGAAGATCATCTTGTGAATATTGGATATTGAAGACTTTTGGTGAGTTGAATATTAAATCAATAGTGGGAATAAACTCCTTGGATCCAGTCAACTGCACAGCTTGTGGAAGTCTCGCTAATCTTGCACCAAACCATTCCACCCTGTGTATTCTATCATGTTGCTGGAGCTGGGAATTATGCATGTTGAAAATCATACAGTTCTGGTATCCGTTATATTGTTTCGCAAGTCCATTCAATAGGTCATCCAAGCTTTGGCTCACTTGCTTGACAGCGAACGAGATATTCGGTATGCTTAACAGGTATCTTCTAAAATATGCTCTCAACATTTGAGGGTTGTAAAGCACTGCATTTGAACACTCTGGTGAAGGTTTCATCAGCAGTGTACTGTTGTGACTTCCTTCTGTTCTCCTTATGGAACCAATGAACATCACAGATGATGTACTCTGATTCATCGCCGAAACTTCTATAGTTTTATTCCTTGGGACACCATCCATTGAGCTGACACACCACTTTGATGTGGTTTTATCAGTTTCGACAATGAGCACTTCTATGTTTCGAAGTGATCTGAACTGCTCCACCAAATTCATGGCTGCAATATTGACTGCAAGCCCAGAACCACATATCACAAGAATCATACCAATGCCTGCACCACCGTCATATATATCCAATTGTTCTAAAAGGAAAAAGGCTTCCGCATCAATAAAAGATCTTTCTATTGTTTTCGACTCGTACAGCACAGGAAATGTCGTCATTTCTAGTCCACCATTGATGAGACCCAAGACCCATAAATAAAGACCAAATCAGTCCTGAAAGTCCACAACACCAGACCAGCCCAGACCACATTGACCATCCGCATCACGTGATAATACAATTACCCGATACGGAAACAAGCAGGGCTGGGGCTGCACCTTGTGATGAGACAGGAGCTCATGTCTTGTTGATGTTGATTTGAAAGACCTGACAGCTTCCTCCGCCAACACTCAATCCACAAGAACAATAAAGGAGAATCCTACAAACCAAAGTGTCACTGCCACGAGAGGATTATCAGCACAACTCCACTGTCGTCACTTTTAACACAATTTTTTTCTAGATGTCTGTTTCTGGTGTCGCATTCACTTCATTAGCCACCAAGGATGCTCAGGCATTTGAAGAGACCATTGACTTCTACAAGAAGCTAGGTTTCCAGGTGGTTAGAAACTTCACCAAGGATCTAACCACATCCACAAGATCACACAGAGGTGTTGCCCAAGATTCTCTTAGAGAAGTCTGGTTAGAGGCGTTTAAGTTGACACAAACCACCAAGGACGGCTTCACTGTTCCTCTCCAAGAGTCCAATTCGATCCAGTCGGAAGGCGCTGTGTTGAAAGTAAGATTATCCAAGTTTGATGCCAACATCTCCATGTCCCACTACAGTCAGCTCGATGGCACCCTAGTGTTTTTCACCACCCAGTTGGATGAGATTGCGGAAGCTTTTCCTGGGGAAGTTGGTGAGCCTGACGGATACGGTATGTTACATTTGAGAGATCCATTGGGCAACCATATTGCATTCATCAGCAGCCCAACACCTTTCACTAAAGCGATCAATAATGAGTTCTTTGCCGCCCAGGCAATTAGCGAAACTGCACCGGAATCGAGCAGTTCCAAGGCGAAGACGAAGAAGAAGATTGCCGTGATGACATCAGGAGGTGATTCTCAAGGGATGAATGCCGTCGTCAGAGCTGTTGTGAGAACCGGTATCTTTTATGATTGCGACGTCTTTGCTATTTACGAAGGTTACTCTGGGTTGGTTGCTGGTGGTGACTACATCAAGAAGATGGAGTGGGAGGATGTTAGAGGTTGGTTAACCCAGGGTGGTACTTTGATCGGTACTGCGCGGTGCAAAGAGTTCAGGGAAAGATGGGGTAGATTGAAAGCAGCAGCAAACATGATTAAAAATGGCATTGATGGTTTAATCGTTTGCGGTGGTGATGGGTCCTTAACAGGTGCCGATTTGTTCAGAGCCGAATGGCCATCCTTATTACAAGAATTGGTTAAAAACGGCCAACTAACACAACAGGAATATGAAGATCACAAAACTCTAACAATTGTTGGTATAGTTGGATCCATTGATAATGACATGTCTGGAACTGACACAACAATTGGTGCCAACTCTTCATTGGAGAGAATCTGTGAGATGGTGGACTATATCGACGCAACTGCTCAATCACATTCAAGAGCTTTTGTTATTGAAGTCATGGGGAGACACTGCGGGTGGCTGGCTCTAAATGCAGGTATTTCGACTGGTGCTGACTATATTTTTATCCCAGAACGTGCTCCAGGTAAAGATACATGGAAAGAAGATTTGAAGAAAGTGTGTCGTCGTCATAGGGAAAAGGGCAGAAGAAAAACAACAGTTATTGTTGCAGAAGGTGCAATTGACTCTGAATTGAACCCAATTACTTCTGAAGATGTCAAGAACGTGTTGGTTGAGTTGGGCCTAGATACAAGAATCACAACCTTGGGTCATGTGCAAAGAGGTGGGTCTGCTGTTGCTTCTGACAGAATGTTGGCTACTTTACAAGGTGTCGAAGCGGTCAAGGCTATATTGTCATTAACTCCAGAAGATGAATCTCCATTGATTGGGATTGTGGAGAATAAGATTATGCGCCAACCTCTAGTGGAGTCTGTCAAATTGACCAAATCTGTTGCTGCTGCAATTGATGCTAAAGATTTTGACAAGGCTATTTCCCTTCGTAATTTTGATTTTATTGAATCTTATGAGAATTACCTCTCCATTTCTCAACATGATGATGGTTCTCACGAGATTGCCGAATCAAAGAGATTGAATGTTGCAATCATCCATGTCGGCGCCTCATCTGCGGCTTTGAACAGTGCAACCAGATCAGCGGTATTGTACGGTTTATCCAAGGGTCACAAGATGTATGCTATTCAAAATGGTTTCAGTGGGTTAATCCGTCATGGGTCAGTATCAGAATTGACTTGGGAACAAGTTAAGGAATGGCACAACTTGGGTGGTTCTGAAATTGGTACCAATCGGTCATTGCCATCTTTTGACATTGGTACGGTTGCCTTTTACTTCCAAAAATTCAAATTTGATGGGTTAATTATCATTGGTGGGTTTGAAGGGTTTAGAGCACTACATGAGTTGGAATCGGCAAGAGAAAGCTTCCCAATTTTCAACATTCCAATGACTTTGATTCCGGCTACAGTTTCAAACAATGTTCCAGGTTCTGAATACTCTTTGGGATGTGATACCTGTTTAAATGCTCTCGTTGTTTACTGTGATGCTGTAAAACAATCAGCCTCATCATCAAGAAGAAGAGTGTTTGTTGTTGAAGTTCAAGGTGGTAATTCTGGTTATGTTGCTAGCTATATCAGTTTGGTAACTGGTGCATTAGCTACATACACACCGGAAACTAAGATTTCCTTAAAGACACTACAAGAAGATATTACATTATTGAGAGCAAATTACGAATTGGACCACGGTGAAAGCAACAGTGGTAGAATGCTGATTAGAAATGAAAATGCATCATCCATCTTTGGTACACAGTTAATTGCTGATATTATCCAAGAACAAAGTTCCAAGAAGTTTGAAACCAGAACAGCCATTCCAGGTCATGTTCAGCAAGGTGGTGTTCCGACTGCTGTTGATAGAGTCAACGCTTCCAGATTTGCCATCAAATGTGTTAAATTTATTGAGGAGTGGAACTGTAAAGTTGATGCCACCGACTTGGAAGGCAGTGACCCAACCTTGAGATTCAAGTTTGTTAGTGGCCTGAAAGTTCCAACAGTTGCAAATGAAGTTGAATCTGCTAGTGTCATTGGTATCTCTGGCTCCGAGTTGAAATTCACCTCTATTAAGAAACTATGGGAAGAAGAGGCCAACATTGAGGAAAGAAAGGGGTTGATTGTGCATTGGTCACAGTTCAACAAAGTCTCAGACTTGCTAAGTGGGAGATTGATGATTAGAGATGAGGAAAAGCAAAAATAAGGAGGAGTCCAGCAATGTATACATATTTATATCTTAAGTTATGAAGAAAAGTCATTTGATTAAGTCAGTTTATGTAGATTCGCCGTTTTAGGAAGTGTTGATGTTTTTGATGCAAAAAAAATAAAAAAACAGCCTGAGTAACCCAGAAAGAAATTAGTCATAACAAATTACAAGGGGTGCAAAATGTCCGTTAATTATTCTGTTGCATCCACTGGGTCCTTCATGAGGGCAATGGCCATTGTGAGTGAAGGCTTGAGAAGTTTAGGTGGGCTACAAGAGCTAGAGACCCCGAAGATTGACACCGAAAAGAATAATACTGGTGGCGATTTGGAGAAATTGTTGAAGCAATTTGAAGATATATCGCTACCCCAAGAGAATGAAGAGGAGTCCAGTAGTGATTCTGATGATTATATTCCACCAACTGATGCACTGGATGAATTGAAAGTTGGTTGTGAACGCATTGCAAGTTCAAGAGATGATATCACCGCAAAAGAACTATTAGAGTCGTTGTCAATGACACTGGAATCCACAGAAAATGACGATAGCTTGCAGTCACTTTTATTTGATATGCTTGGGTTTGAAGAATTTGATTTAATTTCCAATATAATCACCAAAAAGAGTGAACTTTTAAAAGATATCGAAAACCAACGTGAGATTGAAATAAGAGGCCCAAAAGAGTTTTTATCAGATAAGGATATCCATAACCAAGTGAAAAGGAATCAACAGGCAGCCAAAAATTGTAAATTATTACCAGATACTTTCAACAAGAAATATCCAAATGTTTATGCTTCATCTGATGCTGGTAACACACTTTCATTTAACGGTACAAAGTATGTTTTACCTGTGGGTTCTACTAGGGAATCTCGAGAGTTATATGAAGAGATTATTATACCAGTGTCTCAGCGAAAACGTTTACGACTGCCACATGAACAGACTGTGTATATCAAGGAGTTGGATGCTCTTTGCCAGGGTACTTTCAAGGGATATAGTTCTTTGAACAGAATGCAATCGTTGGTTTATCCAGTGGCATACAACACCAATGAAAATATGTTAGTTTGTGCACCAACTGGTGCTGGTAAAACTGATGTTGCACTTCTAACCATTTTGCATACAATTGGGCAATTTTCTGCAGAAACCGAAGACACATTAGATATTGATTACGGCGAGTTCAAAATTGTGTATGTTGCTCCGTTGAAAGCTTTGGCTGCAGAAATTGTAGAAAAGTTCCAAAAGAAATTGGCATGGTTGGGGATCCAAGTTAAAGAATTAACCGGTGATATGCAATTGAGCAGAGCTGAAATTATGACGACACAAGTCATTGTCACAACTCCAGAAAAGTGGGATGTTGTTACCAGAAAGGGTAATGGTGATAATGAATTGGTTGCAAAAGTTCAACTGTTGATTATTGATGAAGTCCACTTGCTACACGAAGATCGTGGGTCAGTAATTGAAACTCTCGTTGCTCGTACTTTACGTCAAGTTGAAAGTAGCCAATCTATGATCAGAGTTGTTGGGCTGTCAGCTACCTTACCAAACTATATTGATGTTGCAGACTTCTTGGGTGTAAACAGACAGATTGGTATGTTCTTCTTTGACCAATCATTCCGTCCTGTTCCATTAAAGCAAGAGCTTATTGGTGTTAGAGGTAAGGCTGGCAGCAAACAAGCCAGACAAAACCTGGATACAGTTACATATGACAAGTTAATTGAGGAACTAGAGAACGGTGCTCAAGTGATGGTCTTTGTTCATTCGAGAAAGGATACCGTCAAAACTGCAAAGACATTTATTCAAATGGCTCGAGATAATCATGAAAGTGGTATATTTGACTGTACAGATTCACCAGATTATGATAAATATACTAGAGAAATGGGGAAAAATCACAATAAGGATCTTAAAGAGCTATTTCAATTTGGGTTTGGTGTTCACCATGCTGGTATGTTGAGAACTGACCGTAATCTAACAGAGAAAATGTTTATGAATGGTGCCATCAAAGTTTTATGTTGTACTGCTACTTTAGCTTGGGGTGTGAATTTACCAGCTGCTGTGGTTATTGTGAAAGGTACACAAGTTTATGACTCGAAAAAGGGTGGGTTCACTGACTTGGGAATTTCTGACGTTATCCAGATTTTTGGCCGTGCTGGTAGACCTCAGTTTGAAAAGTATGGTACTGGTATTTTGTGTACCACCAGTGACCGTCTTGATGAATATGTCAGATTGTTAACTTCACAACATCCAATAGAATCTAAGCTTGCTGCCAAGATGGTTGATAATTTGAATGCGGAAATTTCTCTTGGTACTGTCACAAATGTTGATGAAGGTGTGAAATGGTTGGGTTACACATACATGTTTGTCAGAATGAGGCAAAATCCATTTACATATGGTATCGATTGGAAGGAACTCAACGAAGATCCACAGTTATTTGAAAGAAGAAGAAATATGATTATCGATGCTGCCAGAAGACTTCATTCTTTACAAATGATCATTTTTGATGAAAGATCCATGCATTTTATTTCCAAAGATCTTGGTAGAATTGCATCTGATTTTTACTTGCTTAATGATAGTGTTGAAATCTTTAACCAAGTTTGTTCGCCAGAAGCTACTGAAGCTGATGTGTTATCCATGATCAGTATGAGCAGTGAGTTTGACAGTATTAAGTTTAGAGAGGAGGAGGCTGCAGAGTTGAAAAAATTGCTCGAAGAGAAGGCACAATGCCAAATTGGGGCAGAAGTGAGTTCTGCTCCTGGTAAGACTAATGTGTTGTTACAAGCCTTCATTTCGCAAGCGTCCATCAGTGATCCTGCTCTATACTCTGATAGTAACTATGTGGCACAAAACTCCGTTAGAATTTGTCGTGCGTTGTTCTTGATTGGTATTCATAGAAGATGGGGTATGTTTTCCAAGGTTATGTTGGCTATTTGCAAATCTATAGAGAAACGTATGTGGTCATATGAGCATCCATTGAAACAGTTTGAATTACCACAACAAATTTTGAAACAGTTCATGGTTAAGAATCCTTCCATAGAGTACTTGAGGGATATGGAAGCCGGTGAGATCGGTCAATTAGTGCACAATAATCGTATGGGGTCGGTGCTTTACAAATTGATTGGTAAGTTTCCTGTAATTTACATTGATGCTGAGATTTTCCCAATCACTAAGAATGTCATGCGAGTCCATGTGAATTTGGACCCAGACTTCCATTGGGATGAGAAGTACCACGGAGGTGCCCAAATGTTTTGGATCATTGTTGAGGAATCTGACAAATCCTCTATCCTTCATTTCCAAAAGTTTATATTAAACAGAAAGACACTGAAGAATCCACATGAAATGGATTTTATGATCCCATTGGCTGATCCGTTGCCACCACAAATCGTTATAAGAGTGCTCTCAGATTCATGGATTGGTTCTGAAACTGTTCACAGTATTTCCTTCCAACATTTGATCAGACCCCATAATGAAACCTTACAGACAAAGTTGTTGAAACTACAACCTCTACCGATCACAGCATTACATGATCCTCTAGTTGAGGACATTTACAGAAAGAAATTTAGATATTTCAATGCTATGCAAACTATGACATTCCACACGTTATACAATACAAATACTAGTGTTTTTGTTGGTTCACCTACCGGTTCTGGTAAAACTGTTGTTGCTGAGTTGGCTATATGGCATGCATTTAAAGAATTTCCAGGCTCCAAGATTGTTTACATTGCTCCAATGAAGGCTTTAGTTAGGGAACGTGTTGATGACTGGAGAGAAAGATTGACTCAGCAAACTGGTCACAAGGTTGTGGAGTTGACTGGTGATTCTATCCCAGCTGCGAAGGATGTTAGAGAAGCAAGTATTATTATTACTACACCTGAAAAGTTTGATGGTATTTCACGTAACTGGCAAACACGTAAATTTGTCCAACAAGTGTCTCTTGTTATTATGGATGAAATTCATTTATTGGCAAGTGATCGTGGCCCTATTTTGGAAATGATTGTTAGTCGTATGAACTATATTGCTTCTCAAACAAAGAAACCAATACGTTTATTGGGTATGTCTACTGCTGTTTCGAATGCGTTTGATATGGCTAGTTGGTTAGGTGTCAAGGAGGGGTTATTTAATTTTCCACAATCTGTCCGTCCTGTTCCATTACAGATGTACATTGATGGATTTCAGGATAATTTAGCTTTCTGTCCTCTGATGAAAACTATGAACAAACCTGCATTCATGGCTATCAAGACACACTCTCCAACAAAACCAGTTTTGATCTTTGTTGCTTCACGTCGTCAAACACGTTTAACTGCACTAGACTTGATTCATTTATGTGGTATGGAAGAAAACCCACGTCGTTTCTTGAAGATGGATGAAGATGAGTTGAACCAGAACTTGAGTAAAGTTAAGGATGAAACATTGAGATTGGCTTTACAGTTTGGTATTGGTTTACACCATGCTGGTTTGGTTGACAGTGATCGTAAAATAAGTCACAAGTTGTTTCTGGAAAACAAAATTCAAATTTTGATTGCTACCAGTACTCTTGCATGGGGTGTGAACTTGCCAGCACATTTAGTGATTATCAAAGGTACACAATTCTTTGATTCCAAGATTGAAGGCTACAGAGATATGGATTTAACTGATATATTACAAATGATGGGTCGTGCTGGTCGTCCAGCATTTGACACTAGTGGTATTGCCATTGTTTACACTAAAGAATCTAAGAAAATGTTCTACAAACACTTTTTGAATGTCGGTTTCCCTGTGGAATCATCATTGCACAAGGTGTTGGATAACCATATTGGTGCTGAAATTGCTGCTGGTACTATCAAATCCAGACAAGATGCCCTAGATTTCTTGACATGGACATTTTTGTACAGAAGATCATACAACAATCCGACATACTATGGTATCGAAGACATGTCAACTCAAGGTGTTAACAAATATTTGTCAACATTGATTGACACCACTATTGATAACTTGAAGGAGTCCAGTTGTGTTATAGCAGGCGAAAAAGTTTTGAAACCAACACCGTACTTGCAGATTTCCTCATACTACTATTTGTCGCACAAGACTATTAGAAACTTGGTTAATCAAATTCACAACAATGCCACATTTAGA
>JAJLVY010000380.1:0-10192 GCA_030570475.1 Liangdongia dendrica
ACCAAAAAAAATATAGGTGTATTCGCACGAGGTTGTATAAGCACTACTACTACTAGGCCTCATCACAGCTGGTATCAAATCCACTATAAGATCTTATAAATGAAAAATTTCACCAACTGCTGCATCTTATTTACCTCTCTCATTTGAAAAACACATCCAAATCCCACTGTTTTCTCGTTTTGTCCAGAATGTGGGGTTCATTGGAGAGAGAGTTACCTCTGAATCAAAAATTTGATATCAAAACGACTGAAGGGTTCAGCACTAAGTAAGTCACAAAGAATATAGATCAGTCATAGGTGCATGTAGATTGTTGGATGTGCTGAAAGTATAAGTGTAACCAAAATGTTCCATGGCACGGGTTGAATTTCCATACAGTTTACTAAATCAAAGTTCAGCTTATGATGGTGTCTTCTTGGATCAATTACCCTACAATATTACTCTACTATATATATCTATAGGTTATAAACACTCGGAATTGAACCGTCGTATAGATAATGTCCGGAACTCGGTTGAGCTTTGTGGATTTTTGCTGGTGACAATGAAAGGAAGTTTAGACTAGAAGCAGATTTTGGATTGATCTGGTTTGGTTAGTTCCTCTCAAATTTGCTCTTTTGGTTGGTGTTTCGTAACAGCAGGTCTGCTTTCTTTGTTTTACTGGTTACCTATTTCCTCTGTTGTTAGTTCAATTAGTCGGCTGGTACTAATCATTATACATTCACTACAAGAACAACATCATCATCAATCATGTCACTTTCTCCATTCGTGATTTCTGCCCCAGGGAAAGCCATCATCTTTGGTGAACATGCTGCTGTTTTCGGCAAGCCTGCCATTGCTGCTGCTGTTTCTTTGAGAACATACATGTTGGTGTCAGAAGCCTCAGACTCGGAGGACATTGTGTTGGATTTCCCAGATATCAACTTCCACCATTCATGGAAAGTCTCAGATCTCCCATGGGATATTGCTGAAAAGTTCCACAAAGAGAAACCACTGGCTACTGATGAGTTAGTGCCTGAAATTGTCTCTGAATTGACCCTTTTGTTATCAGGGTTAACGACAAGCATCCACTACTCAGCTGCATACTCATTCTTGTATCTATATATTAACTTGCTCAAGAGAAGTTCCAAAGGGATGAGATTCACTGTGCGCTCTTCTTTGCCAATTGGTGCTGGTTTAGGATCTTCTGCATCAATATCAGTTTGTTTGGCTACAGCTTTTGCCATTTTGGGTGGTCACATAGAACCTGCAAAGCTAAGTTCCAAAGACTTGTCCACTGATAACGAAGACTTGCAGTATATTGACTCTTGGGCGTTTATGGGTGAAAAGTGTATCCATGGTAACCCATCTGGTATTGATAATGCGTGTGCTACACACGGTGGGGCTGTTATGTTCCAAAGAATGCAATCCTCCATTCCAAGTGTCCGCACTACAATGAGAAACTTTCCACCATTAAAACTCTTGTTGACCAATACTAAACATCCAAGAAGAACGGCTGACCTGGTTGCAAATGTTACAAGGCTAACAGAGTCATTCCCAAAGACAAGTTCAAATATCTTGGATGCCATTGAAGCATTAACCAGAGAAGCATACAACATTATGATCAGACCATTCTTTGATCAAGCTGCTCGTGACAGACTAAGAGAATTGGTTCAGCTTAACCACGGGCTATTGGTTGCTCTTGGTGTTTCTCACCCAACTTTGGAAAAAGTACGTATGTTGACTGACGAACTGGCCATTGGTAAGACCAAATTGACAGGTGCCGGTGGTGGTGGTTGTGCAATCACACTACTTAACGATGAGGTTGACGAACAAGTTATCAAGAAACTAATTGATGAGTACACCAAGCTAGGCTATGAAACTTATGAAACCACCCTTGGTGGCAAAGGTGTTGGATACTTGAGTAATAGTGAAAAGAAGTTTACACCAGAAGAGTTCTTGGGCTTTAAGAACCGCGAGGAGATTGACTCTGTACTAAGCACAGAGTCCATAGACAACTGGCGTTTCTGGTGATCTTGTGAATAGTAACAAAAGATTGATGGTGTACAAAATATATATAATCAATAAAAATAGAAGATGCATTCATTTAGTTAAACAACTAGTACATCTATAGTTTTAGAAAAAAAAAACGAACAATAAACAGTAACAATCCATGGACACTATATATATATATATATAAACAAAGATAAGATGAAGAAGAAGAAAACGAAGACCAACTTTTAAAATAGAATATGAACAAGGTGAAAGCAGCGAAATGAAGTTATTAATCATTATGAGGACTTTTTTGAAATGTGTTGCAATTAATTAGATACCTCTGTTGAAGTAAACAGTATCGATTTCGTTCCCGTTCTTGTCCTTTTTACCAGTAAACTCTGGTTCCAAGTGCTTGACATGGATGTTTTCGTATTGTGGGAAGACACCTAGTGCAAATGGCAAGACACAGAAGGAAGTAGCAGTGATCAAACCCAAGTTGACTAGTGTTTGGACACCAAAGCTCTTGTTCTTCAAGAAGCCTCTTTGCAGCTTGACAAGCAACAATGGTGGAATAACCATGATTGGAGTAGCATTGATAACTCTGGAGGCAGCAGTCTCACCAACAGCGTACTTTGCAGCGGTCTTGGATTTACCAATTGGCTCACCATTCTTGTCAAACACAGTGATACCTCTCTTGATTTCTTCTTGTCTCATCAAGAACACGTTAACGATACCAGCAGAAACAACAGCAGCGAATGGCACCAGTCTGCCCATGATTAATCTTGTGTTGGCGGACAAGGACTTTAGTTTTGGGACGATAGCGTTCAAACCATATGCAACTGAACAGGATGCAGTGACAGCCACGGTGTAGTTTTCAATCAATTGTCTAGTTGTTAGAGGATGGGACTTGTTGGCGTTGGAGGTGTTGATGGCAACATTCAACGATTGGTTTGCAACCTGCCAGAACAGGTTACCAAAGGTGCTCATGTTTGGGGTCAGCATACCCACGGTGACAACCAGGTTGGAGAGGACGCAACAGGACATTCTGAAAGGAAGCAAGACAGCTTCACCAGTGTCTGGGTGGACGGTGGAGTCCAGCACCTTCTTGGCGTGCCATAGCTCTGGGGTCATTTGCTTGATCTCACCGCTCTTGTACTGGCTGATCAAGTTTTTGGCATTTTGTAGGTCAGCATTGGTTGTTAGCAGCATGGTTGGATCAGAAATCTCAGCACAGTGTCTGACACGGCCCCAGTAGGTGGACAAGTCGTACTTTGATCCTGGGAGAGCCACAGGGCCTGGAACAGAGGATGCCATTTCGTATGGAGAAGCAGTCTATACCAGTTTGGAGATGCAGATGGAGATGAGATGGAGATGGTTGATATAGTCATCGAGGATTCTGAAAATTTTTATAGCTGCAAAAGACAAAAAAAAAAGAAAAGAAGGGGAGGATAACACAAGCGAGAGATAACAGGGGTTCCAAACGAGTGGGTATGAGCTATCTGGTTGCTGGTATTGGTGTGGATGTGGTACGGATCAGCAGGTTCTACCAGATTGTGCGAAAGAAGGGGCTTTCCAGCGTGTTTCTAGGCAGACTAGCGAGTAGGATACTGCATAAAGACAAGGAGATGCCTCTATTTCTCCAAGGCGTACAGAGCAACGACAGTGAGAGAGTAGCAATGCTCCTGAGTGGCAGGTCAGTTTTGAACATTTAAAATAGTCTTTATTGTTTATTGTTATTAACTTATTTTTTTTTCGGTTGTGTTTAGTTGGGCCATTAAGGAAGCCATATTCAAGAGTCTTGACGACGAGCAACAGCAGAAGTTCAGTTTCAACAGATGGTTCAAGGACAACCAGAGCAACGGCAGGCCCATTGTTGGTGGCGAATACCTGGAGAGCCATCCAGATGAGGACTTCCTGGTCTCTGTCTCTCACGACACGGACTACCTCGTTGCCAATGTTACACGAGTACTAAAACCCCACAAGATGATGAATTAAACGATTAAATTAATAACTTTATTGTAAACTAATGTATATAGATGTATCTCGCATCTGTGAGTGACTGTATGAGTGCCTGTATGAGTGCGTGTGTTGTGTATATTTTTCCCCTCCCTTTGTTTCTTTATTCCCATTCAACGGTAGCTGGTGGCTTGGAGGTGATATCATAAGTCACACGAGCAACACCATCAACTTCGTTGACGATTCTGGAACTAACCTTCTTCAAGAAAGCTGGTTCGAAAGCAAACCAATCGGCAGTCATGAAATCGGTGGTTTCAATGGCTCTTAGGGCGATAACTTGTTCATAAGTACGCTGGTCACCCATGACACCGACAGACTTGACTGGCAACAGACAGGCGAAAGCTTGTGAGATCTTGTTGTACAACCCAGCCTTCTTGATTTCCTCAATGTAGATGTAGTCAGCGGCTCTAGCGATGGCAACTTGTTCTCTGGAGACCTCACCAAGGACTCTGATGGCGATACCTGGGCCTGGGAATGGGTGTCTCCAAACCAAGTCGTGTTCAATACCTAGCAGTTCACCCAAGTGACGCACTTCGTCCTTGAATAGCTCTCTCAATGGTTCAATCAACTTCAACTTCATGTTTTCTAGCAAACCACCAACGTTGTGGTGGGTCTTGATAGTTTGGGATGGACCCTTGAAGGAGATGGACTCAATGACATCTGGGTACAAGGTACCTTGTAGCAAGAACTCGATTTCAGAGCCATCCTTTGGCTTGATTTCGGCAGAGACTCTTTCGAAAACGTGGATAAAGGTGTTACCAATAATCTTACGCTTCTTTTCTGGGTCAGTGACGCCCTTCAACTTGTCAAGGAACTCGTCACTGGCGTCGACAACGGTCAAGTTGATACCCAAGCCAACGTCCAAGGTTTCCTTGACAGTCTTGGCCTCGTCCTTTCTCAAGACACCATTGTCAACCATAATGGCGTGGAAACGGTCACCAATGGCCTCAGTCATCAACTTAGCAGCAACAGTGGAGTCAACACCACCAGAGACGGCACCAATGACTTCGGCAGTTGGGCCAACCAAGGTTCTGATTCTCTTGATTTCAGTGTCGATAAAGTTTTCCATGGTCCAGTTTTGCTTAATCTTGCAAATGTCAACGGCAAAGTTCTTCAACAAGATCTTACCCTTTTCAGAGTGGGTGACTTCTGGGTGGAATTGGATACCAAAGATTTGCTCAGACTCGTGGGCAATACCACAGTATGGGGAGTTATCAGAGGTTGCGATGGTCTTGAAGCCGTCTGGCAAGCCGTTAAGCTTGTCACCGTGGGACATCCAAACCTTGGAGTGGTCAATGCCCTTGAATAGAGGGGTTTCCTTGTCAACGACAGTCAAGGTGGCTGGGCCGTACTCACGCTTTTCACCTCTGGCAACCTTCTTACCATTGATCCAAGCCAATTCTTGCATACCGTAACAGATACCCAAGATTGGAACGCCCAAGTCAAAGACGGCGTGGTCAACGTGTGGAGCATCTTCAGCGTAGACGGAGTATGGGCCACCAGACAAGATGATACCCTTTGGCTTCCAGTTCAATTCAGAGATCTTTTGGGTGCATGGGAGCATTTCAGCGTAAACGTTAAACTCTCTCAAACGACGGGTGATGAGGTGGGAGTATTGGGAACCAAAGTCCAAGACCAGGATGGTCTCAAAGACACTGGAGACTGGGGCGACTGGGTCAGACATGATGACTTGATAGCAGCTTTGTATGTATAGTTTTCAACTAAAATGTCTAGAGTCTAGAGCTTATAATTTCCAAGTCAATCCCAAAAATTTTTTTAAATTTTGACTCAGAGATTGAACGTGTTACCCGCAGCGATGAGGTTGACGGCGACTTTATAAGTTAAATGCCTTCGATTCTCTTCTGTTAGTGTGTGTGGTGTATACTGTGTATTGTATGTACCCACTGTGCCGACACTGGTTGTATTTATATTTCTGTGTTGCTTTTTTTTCCCAGACTTTCCAGCTCTTTTGTAGCTCTTCCCGGTGACATATAGAGAAATATATTGAGCCCAAATATACAACTTAACAATGTAATGTGAGGGCAATATCCCCGGAAATCTCCTATCTAGTGGTGCTAATGCTTGTTGGTTTTTGAAACAATGGGTAGGCCAGGAAGCAGGAGGAGGAGGGGCCATGTCAGGACAGCACACCGTAGGCAGCACTATTCTGGCGACTGGGATTCCTGAACCGTCGGCACAGCATTGAACCGCAGGTACAAGTTCATAAATAAAGTTATATATATCTGTGTATTGTATTGTATTGTATTATAGTATATTTATTATACACACCCTCCAAATCCTTGCAACCACCTGGCTACAGTTATCAAGAGAAATGTAAGAGGAATTTATGACCGTGTTATTCAAAGCATTTGCTCATAAGACGGAGATACATCCTTTCAGAAACGATATTGATCTTTCACATATCAAACAGATGTCTGGAAAAGACAGGTCTGCACATGGCATCGAACCGAAACAACGGGGGGTCAAAATGAATGTCTCAGTGACGCCTAGTGGATATGCGATGGGTGTTTAAGTAAAAGGTTGAAAGTGTTTTGGGCTGTTGTGGAAAATTTTATACTGTGTCTTTGGGAGGGTAAGCTTGATATAAAATATTATGATATACTGGTTGAGATTTTGAGGTTGAGATTGAGGGTTGAGGGTTGAGGTTAAAGGTTAAAGGTTAAAGGTTAAAGGGAGTATAGTAAAAGTAAACGTAGTATGAATATAGCTAAACGAAAACGAAACCACAAATCCACAGCCTCCTTCGTTGATCTATTGGTTTCATTCTTATTGCCAACTTATACTTACTGAGGCCCTTTCTTTGCCAAGCCTTTCTGAGCCTTTCAGCATCTACTGCCTCCGCGTGAATCCGCACAATCCCCGAAACAAGAACGGCGTTAACGCTACGTCCCTGATCAATTACCGTAATAGGAAAGAACTACTGCTGTCAACCACCGCCAATTAGCGCTAATTGGCGCCAATTCCGACGATTTCCTGCCAAATCCTGCCAAATCCTGTCAAGTTACTGCCACAATTAATCAGCATATTGCGCCGAAAACACCCCACCAGATCTGCGGTACTAATTCTCGAAACTTTTATATATCCTCTATATATTATTACTATATATTATATATATAAAGAGGAGAGACACACACACAAGCGGATCTGAAACCCTTTCCTAAAATCTGTAAAGTAAACCCAACCAAATAATCAAAGAATAGAACGATAAGAATGTCAGTCACCAACAAGTCCTGGATCTTGAACAACTACGCTCCTCTCGAGGCCGTCAACCTCAACTACGACTCTCCAGAGTCCACCTTCAGATACACAGAGACCCCTCTCGACATTGCCAGCATTGAGCTGGCCAAGGGCGAGTTCCTCGTCAAGGTGCTCTACCTGTCGAACGACCCTGCTCAAAAAGGTTGGTTCAGCAACCGCGACTCCTACATCGCACCAGCAGAGCTGAACACACCAGCTCGTGCCAGAGGGTTGGGCCAGGTTGTCAAGTCCAACAGTGACAAGTTTGCTGAGGGCGTGATCGTTGCAGGCTGGACTGGGTGGAACCTGTACACCACTTTCAGCGAGACCACTCCAGGGATCTATCCTATCGAGAGCCCACAGAGTCTGCCAAAGCTGTCCAATTTCCTCTCAGTGTTTGGCTCCACCACTGCCACTGCATACTTTTCTGTCTTTAAGTACGCTGCGTTGAAGGAGAATGAGGAAGGTGACAAGGTGTTTTTGGTTACTGGTGCTGCTGGTGCCGTCGGGTCTGTTATTGTGCAGCTGTTGGCCAAGGTCACCAAGGCCAGCAAGATCATTGCCGTTGCTGGTGGTGATGAAAAAGTGAAGTATGTCGAGTCACTTGGTGAGAATGTTGTTGGTGTTGACTACAAGAAGGAGTCCTTTGAGCAGGATTTGAAAGCTGCTGTGGGGGAGACACCTATTGACGTGTACTTTGACCAGGTTGGTGGTGAAATCTTGGGCTACGCCATCACCTTGATGAAGACCTTTGGTAAGATCATCCAGTGCGGTGCAATTTCCACGTACAACGAGCCAGAGAAGGCTGTTTTGAAGAACTACTCCTATGTTGTGATCAAGAGATTGACCATCATTGGGTTTGTTGTTGTGGACGACATCGCCGAGGTGCCAGTTGCGTTTGCAAAGATTGGGCAATACATCAAGGAGGGCAAGTTGTCTCTGGCCCACTTTAAGGAAACCGTTGTTGATGGTACCGGCGACAACTTTAAGCAGATTCCAGAGCTGTGGACGGGGTTGTTCAAGGGTACCAACACCGGTAAGTACATTACCCAAGTTGCAGAGTTGTAAGTTATGAACAAGAGCCATTATATATGTATTATTGTTATTTTCTGTAGTAGTAGTAGTAGTCGTCTATACCATTGCTATAAACTCCCTAATCTTTGAGTCAAAGAGCTCGATTCTGATTGGCATGTCCAGCGAGTAGAACGGATTCTTCATGACATAGTCAGAGTAGAGTGCCCAGACCCCCCGCAGCACGCTTTCAGCAGCATCAACATTCTTATTCAGGTCAGTGTTCTCGATGCTCTGGCCACTGGAACTGGCACCAACCCCGGAACTAGCATTAGCAGCAGCGCCAACGCCACCAGGGGATGTCAGCAGGAGGAACTTGAGCCCAGTTATCGTTTGCAAGAGATATATGGCAAACTTGTCCGTCTCTATAGCCCTGAGCCCTGAAGTGTTTGAGTTCACTGCACTGGTGGCGTAGCTCGTGGATGCGCTTGTCGTCGAGCTTGTAGTTTTGGCGTAGTTGGAGATGATGCTGGCGTTCATGGAGGGCGTAGCGCCTGGCTGAGGCGCCGCCACCTTGAGCGCTGTTGGAGTTATTCTCGATGCGATGGCAAACACACCGTGGAGGGTGCCTGCGAGCACGAGGTACTCGTTTGCGGAGAGGCGTGCGATGCCTGGGTTCATGTCGTTCTGGTAGATGAGCCCGCCGGCTTTGTTGATGATGTAGATCGAGTAGACCACCATTGATGTTGTTGATGTTGATGTTGATGTTTCTAGTTCTGATTGTTTTCTTTGAAAAGCAACATCACCATTACCACCAGCACCACCAGCCATGACAAACTTCCAGGTGGCGGACATTGCGAGCGTGGCGACGACAGCGCTGCAGTTTCCACAGGACGACAAGTCGCAGCGGGCCAGACGAGCCCTGAACAGCTTTGGCACTGGCACTGGCCAAGGTCAAGGCCAGGACACGCTGTGCCAGATCATCGCGCTGAGCAACATGTCCGAGTCCAAGAGCACACAGCTGGACGAACTGCTGGCGAACGAGGACATTGAGAACGTTGGTGCTGATAGGAGACGGTTTGGAGCTGGGCAGCGTGTCATCAGGGCCGTCAATCTCGAGGGTGATGAACAGAATAATGAGCAGCATAACAATACTGGTAATGGTACTGGAACTAGTACTAATAATACCAACAACTACTTTAAAGTCACGCTACAAGACTGTTTTGGGAACCTGCGGTATGGGGTGGAGGTTGAGAAGCTTGGGTTCCTAAGTGGCAAGAATCTCAACACAGGGTTCCCCATACAGCTCGGGGCCAAGATGATTGTGTCGTTTCGCAGCGAGGTGGTTGAGGATGTATATTTACTAAAGCCAGCGAATGTCGAGTTCCTTGGAGGGCTGGTGCCCGAGTGGAATGTCGAGCTGGCCAAGAAGCACATTGCTCATCTAAAGAGCGAGTTGGGCAGTGTCAGCAGAATGAATATATAATGTTGTAAATTAATAACTAATAACTAACTTAGCAGCAGTTCCCAGAGCCCGATTGGATTGTGGAAATCATGGCACACGATTGTAGCCAAGTAAAAGTCGTCGTGGATGGACTGGATGAGCTTCTGTGTGGCGGTGTTCTTCTTGTAGAGCTTCCCCCATTCGAGCCAGATGCTGAAAGCCTCGTCTCTCCAGGCCTTGAAGGACTCCTCCTCGATGATTGTGGTTTGCAAAATCTCGCGGTCAGGAAAGACACCCCAGGTGACAGCGTTGGACGAGTTCTCAGGCAGGTTGCTCTCAAAGTATCCACGCGCGTCGCCTAGGTAGTAGCTTGCCTTTGGGTTCGCCACGAGGCGAGGCTTGAGCTCGCGCTCCCACTGTGTTTTGGAGACAAAGAGCTCGACAAACGCCTTTTGGTAAACGTACCCGCCTGGTGGGCCCCAGCCAAAGATCTTG
>JAJLVY010000381.1:0-10191 GCA_030570475.1 Liangdongia dendrica
ACAGTTATTTATTCAGATTTGAAGACTAATTGATGAGCTAGGATAAAAACAAATATATATATTATTTTATTTATGCTACCCATATATATATATATATGACTAATTCAAAGTAGAACATTTCTATTTTATTGTTCTGCTGTTCAGAGAGAAATAGTTCATCTTCACTTTTCTCCTGTCTTTCTTTAAAAAGCTCTGGTATATATTCAGCTTTCTTTCCGATGCTGTTTCCTCTTTTACTATGATTTTTGCACCTTTATCATTTAAAGTATAGTCATTCACTCAGTCATCAAAAGTTTCAATGTGATTTGAGGGTTTATCAAACTTCATACATCTTTAATGCTGGTGACCACATACGAGGTCTGATCTTGATCTTGAGCTCTGACTACCAGCATCTCCAACACTGTGCCTGCGCAAAGCTTTGCTTTGCAATCGTGGGGTCATAAGAACAATAATCCATGTAAGAATAAAAGTCAGCAGCAACAGCAATCTTTAGAACGAAACATTTAAGAGCTGGAAAGCTAGTGTCTCGAATCCACACCAAGTTCTAGTCCCGAGGCTCATTCACATGCTGGCTTCTGTTGTTCATTTCAAAAGTCTAATAACCAAGTTGCAAATAAGTTAGTAAAGTATTTCTGAATGAATTTACTGGGGTAAAGACGACTCTAGCAGCTTTCATTTCAATAATCTCTCTCATTATGTGGTTGTATCTGTGAAACCAGAAAGTATTAGAATAACCTAAGATACGTCCAAAACTCTTTTTTCCATCAACTCATCGGAGTAGTTGTATTAACGAGCACTTCAATAGGAAGTTATTCACTCATGTTGCAATTCTTGCTGTGTTTCGAAGGAAAACATTCTTTAGGTTCTGTTAATTGCAGTGTACCGATCAAACTTCAGTATTACCGATTATGCTGATGCTCATCGCACCAACGCCTACTAACCGTATATTTATTTCCGAATTAGGAAAGAAAAGTTTATACCGGAAAATTTTTTTGACATGATGAAAAGTATCAGATCTTTGAAAGCTAAAGTAATACGATAAAGGTTTTGCTAAATATGGTTGCTGAAATTAAGGATAAGAAGAGAAGAGCCTCAGTCTCTGAAGAAAGAGTTGAAAAGAAACACAAGAAGGACAAGAAAGAGAAGAAAGAGAAGAAAGATAAAAAGGAAAAGAAGGAAAAGAAGGAAAAGAAGTCATCTGAATCCAAGAAGACTGAATCTGTCCCTGTTGCTGTTTCTACTCCAACACCTGCCCCAAGTCAATTATCTTCCTCTGCTGGTTACACCGAAAACCCAGAGTTATCAAAAGTTTCTCAATCTGAGGTTGATGCTTTCTTTAAGGAAAACGAAGTCACTGTTGAAGACCCACAATCCAAGACTTTGAGACCACTATTATCATTCTCCCATGTCTCCTTGGATAAGTCCATCCAATCCGAAGTTGCTAAGTTCCCAAAACCAACTCCAATCCAAGCCGTTTCCTGGCCATACCTATTATCTGGTAGAGACGTTATTGGTGTCGCCGAAACTGGGTCTGGTAAGACCTTCGCATTCGGTGTCCCAGCCATTAACCACTTGATCACTCAAGGTAAGACTAAAGGTATCAAGGTTTTGGTTGTTTCCCCAACTCGTGAATTGGCTAGTCAGATTTATGACAATTTGAAGAACTTGACTGATAACGTTGGTTTGAACTCTGTTTGTTTGTATGGTGGTGTTCCAAAAGATCAACAAAGAAAGGACTTGAAGAAGGCTAATGTCGTCATTGCTACTCCAGGTAGATTGATTGATTTGATTAATGAAGGTTCTGTGGATTTGTCCAATGTCGATTACTTGGTTTTGGATGAAGCTGACAGAATGTTGGAAAAGGGTTTTGAAGAAGATATCAAGAACATCATGAGACAGAGTAGTAATCCTGACAGACAAACTTTAATGTTCACAGCAACCTGGCCAAAGGAGGTGCGTGAATTGGCTAGTGGTTACATGAACCAACCGGTTAAGGTTAGCATTGGTAACCGTGATGAGTTGACTGCTAACAAAAGAATCACTCAAATTGTTGAAGTTGTTGAACCATTTAAGAAAGAGAACAAGTTGCTAAGTTTGCTAAAACAATACCAATCTGGTTCCAAGGCCAACGATAAGGTTTTGATCTTTGCATTATACAAGAAGGAAGCTGCCAGAATTGAAAGACTTCTACTGAATAACGGTTACAAGGTTTCTTCTATCCATGGTGATCTATCACAACAACAAAGAACACAATCTCTAGATGACTTTAAGAGGGGCAAGACCAACTTGTTGCTAGCTACTGATGTTGCTGCCAGAGGGTTGGATATTCCAAACGTCAAGACTGTCATCAACTTGACTTTCCCATTGACTGTTGAAGATTACGTTCATAGAATTGGTAGAACCGGTAGAGCTGGTCAAACTGGTACTGCTCACACTTTATTCACCGAACAAGAGAAGCACTTATCTGGTGCTTTGATCAACGTGTTGAAGGGTGCTAATCAACCAGTTCCAGATGAATTACTAAAGTTTGGTTCACATACTAAAAAGAAAGAGCACGGTGCTTATGGTGCTTTCTTTAAGAATGTTGATATGTCCAAGAAGCCAAAGAAGATCACTTTTGACTGATAGAGATACTATATCATTTACTGTATATTATTGAATTTGTTTTAATGTTTATGTAATAAATATCATGATGCATACTTATATTAACTAGGTTTGATCGATCTTATAATCAGAATATTCTAATCGTTTTAATACAAAAAATAAGAAAAAAAATCAAATAAAAAACAAATGCGATTTCTGTGGATTGAACACAGGCCCTCTAGATCTTCAGTCTAGCGCTCTCCCGACTGAGCTAAAACCGCTTAATTGTTAAAAAGAATAAATGGTTCTTGAGCAAACTGTAAGGTTTAATCACAGGTTTTGGCCTATTTGGGTCGCAGTTTCAGTATATAGCATCTAGAGTGGTACTATAGTACAGTACCAGTTGTCTTGGGGTACTTAAAACTTGACTTTATTCTTTATTCTCTTGTTTAAAATAAAATAAGTCATATAATCAGCGATTTACATGTTTCCAGGACAGGAACATGCTCAAAAATGGCTGTAAACTAAATTTGAAAACACATATCCTATATAAACAATATATGATGATTTTAAATAACAGACTGAAAATGTGCCTTTTCTAACAACTTTTGCTTCAAATTCATGGTTTTATAGACTTGAAATCACGTTATTTTCTCCCAAAAAAAATAATCTCAGCCATGAAAAGCAAGATCCATCTAACATTTGTGGAAGCCCATATAATCAAGCTGTTTTCGGTAACGGTAGTGTCAGTGTGTTCGAACTGGATACGCAACCCAGCAATATCAATACACACTTAGACCACACACATACGAAATGTCAACTACGAGGATCCTCTCGAGATCTGAGATTGAGCATCGTATAGCTACTGGCGATGCTATTGTCATCTTTAAGGCACATGTCTTGAAACTCAACAATTGGATCAAATACCATCCTGGTGGTGACAAGGCTGTGCATCACTTGATTGGGCGGGATGCCACTGACGAAATGCTAGTTTACCACTCAGATGAGACGTACAGAGACTTTTTTAGATGGAAGATTGGTGAGATTGACTACAAGTGGATCAACTTTGTCCCTCCCATCCAAGGTGGTATATACAGGACTTTTGACCAGCAGAAATTGGAGGCTGCTAATGATCCGTCTTTGTCATTGTCGTCGTTATCAAACGCTACTGATTCTGTTTCTACTGGTGTTCAGAAATCAAGTTCCGTTGAATCTTCATCTTCCGAGGATGACTTACAACTAACATCATCAACTGACCCTTCAGATATCGAGGAAGAAGTACTTGCTAGTCTGCCTAAGAAAGAGAAGACTATTCCAGAAAAACTACCAAAAGTTACAAACAAGGTTAAACTCTGTGGCGAACCCGATGCTAAAGTTGCACCAAAGATCCCGCAAGGAATGATTCCATCTCTTTCAACGAAGGAAGCTTATGAACGTAAAGTCGTTAGAGACCCAAGTGATGTTATTGACAATTATGACAATACCCTAGTTGAGAATGACTTGAAAAGCCTGCCATCGTTAGATTATAAAACACAGGAACATCTATCACAAGAATTTAACAAATTGCATCAAGTAATCATTGACGGTGGGTTCTATCAATGCAACTACTGGGCATACTTCAGAGAATTTTTGAGAATTGGTGGATTATTTCTGATCGCCTATTATTTATTACACACCAAGCATTACTTCACCAGTGCTGTCTCCTTGGGGTTTGGATGGCAACAATTGGTGTTTATAGCCCATGACTCTGGTCATATCGCCATTACACACAACTACCAACTTGACAATATCATTGGTATGACTGTTGCTTCTTTCATTGGTGGGCTATCTATTGGGTGGTGGAAACGAAATCATAATGTCCATCACTTGATCACAAACGATCCAATACATGATCCTGATATCCAACATTTGCCATTCTTTGCTGTCTCTTCGAGATTGTTTGGCGATGTCTATTCAACATATTATGAAAAGTTTTTATGGTTTGATAAAGTTGCCAAGATGATGATACCCATCCAGAACTACTTATACTACCCAATCTTGTGTTTTGGTAGATTCAACTTGTACAGACTATCATGGGCCCACGTCTTGCTGGGCCAAGGGCCAAGATACGGCAAAGCTGCCTGGTTTAGATACTACGAACTCGTTGGCTTGACTTTTTTCAACTGGTGGTTCTTCTATCTCGTGGTTTACAAGTCTCTTGATACTTGGAACGAAAGGATCGCCTATGTATTGGTCAGCCACATCACCACCATGATTGTCCATGTTCAGATCACATTGTCACACTTCGCCATGTCAACATCTGATCTAGGTGCCTCTGAGAGTTTTGTCTCCAGGCAGATCAGAACAACCATGGATGTTGATTGTCCAGAATGGTTTGACTACTTCCATGGTGGGTTGCAGTTCCAGGCCATCCACCACTTGTTTCCAAGAGTTCCACGACACAACTTCAGGGCTATCCAGCCATACGTGATTGAGTTCTGTAACAAGGTTGGGCTAAAGTATTCTATTTATGGGTTCGTCAATGGGAATGAGATTGTTATTGGTAAATTGGGCGAGATTGCCAAACAGGCAAAGATTTTGGCTGATTGTACTAAAAAGATGAAGGAGGATGCAATCAAGGAGGGGAAATATTTTGATTATTGAATGAGTTGATTGCAGTCATGTTGTACATACATCTATACAGTTTCTCTATATTATAAATTAAATATTATGCATAATAATTGATCTGAAGTATAATTTTGGCTAAATAAACTGGGGCAAAAAGGCAGTATCAATCTGTAGATTACACATCAAAACTAGTGCCACTATACTTCCCCTTTTTCTCTGCTTTATTCGCTTTCTTCACTTCAATTTCTGTGCTTTCCATAAAATTACCCAATTTGGTGACAGTTTCAATTCAGAAGTACCATGGTGTCAGAAAACAAAAAGAAAACAAACCAAACAAAGAAACCTAAACGGAACGGAATAGAATAGAATAGCACTGTTGTTAGAAGCATCATAGCCTATAGTTTAGCAGCAGCAGCAGCAACAGTAACAGCACTATACTACAACATGACAGATAAACATGGCATCAGTGAGTCTTTGAAAGGCAAGTTTGGCTTCCTTAGCAGCTCAAAAAGATCACCAACTCCTGAACAAGAACAAAAGGAAAAACTGGTTGATCCATTCGATGAAGAGCCACCATTGACACCGTTGGAACTACAAGGCTACAGCAAATCTACAAAGAACAAGCTTTTGTGCCCAGAGTTGGGTGAGGATATACGAAACTTGCTTCCAGCACGTATGCAGATCCAGTACAAGTGGCAATTACTTTACAGTCTAGAACAGCACGGTGCATCACTAACTACATTATACGCCAATGCCAAGCCAGATAGCCAGTATGACAAGTATGGATATGTTTTAATCATAAAAGACCACAAGAACTCTTTGTTTGGAAGTTATACAAATGAGTACTTCCACACTACAGACTCTAGAAGATTTTTTGGGAATGGTGAATGTTTCCTATGGAAGTCCAAATACATTACTGGCGAAGATGGTGAGTCCAATCTACAGTTTAGAGCTTATCCGTACACTGGTATCAACGATTATGTGATGTACTGTACTTTTGAGTTTCTGTCACTTGGTGGTGGTGATGGCCACTACGGGTTGTGGATGAATCATGACTTGTTGAATGGTGTTAGTGATCATTCCTTGACTTTTGGAAATGATCCTCTAAGTGAGCAAGGGAATAAATTTGGTATTTTGGGTGTTGAATTGTGGAGAGTTGGTTGAATTGAAATCAAACGCTTGCCACTAGCTACATTCTTATAAACATCTATCTATTATTATTCATTAAGCTAGTCGTATACAATGTGCG
Organism: Liangdongia dendrica; assembly: GCA_030570475.1. Classification (NCBI taxonomy): domain Eukaryota; kingdom Fungi; phylum Ascomycota; class Saccharomycetes; order Phaffomycetales; family Wickerhamomycetaceae; genus Liangdongia; species Liangdongia dendrica. The sequence continues at coordinate 6,440 of JAJLVY010000381.1, forward strand.
TAGAAACCCCGGTTAAATATATAATTCGTCCTCCTCGGAATTTTCAATGGCAATGTTCCTCGTTAATACTTTATCCTTTGCTTGGGAATATTCAACAGGATGTGTAGTTTGTACCTTTTGACACAATGCCTGTGAATGCACTTGTGCCCATTTCAGATCAGCAGCCACATGCTTAAGCATCTTAATACCTATCTTGAATGACTCTTGGAACTCTATTAGCTTTTCAGTTGCGTCCTTGTGTAATTCCAGAAATTCGAGCTCCTTATTCTTAAGTATACCCGAGCTGTAACATAAAAAAATGTTAGTAATGTTGAAGATATCCCATACCGCTAACCAAGTCTTACGTCTGCGCCTGTAACACGATAGACCTGTTCATTTGGACACTCGAAACAGCATTTTCTAACGAGTTCGCTAGGTATTCCACAGTGTCAAAGTGGTTCTCTGGTTCTTCTTGAAGCGTGTCTTGATAACTATCTGTGGAGCTGTCACTCACGACACTGCCTGTATCATCTGTTGGCACTGCAAATATGTGATTATCTATACTGGTCTGTCTATAGTGCGATGGCATTGTTCCTCTTTTTGCTCCTTCTTGTCGTTCGTTTAAATTTATTTTTGTGACATATTTATTCCTGATGCACTTCATGAATTATGCTGTCTGTACCAATTATTTTGCTGCTCGTGCTGCTCTTGAAGTCCAAAAGGTGCCTCAAATGGAAGATATTTGGAGTGTGTAAAACATGCTTATCATATCAATTGCTCCAAAATGTTTCCAGATGTTTCCAGATGTTCAATAAAAACACCACGTTAAATTTTGTTGTTTTCAATGGTACCAAATTTTTGGTGAAAATGTCAACAACTTGAAAAGAAAACATCAATCAACCAATCAATCAATCAACCAATCAATCAATCAATCAATCAATCAATCAATCAATCAGCATCAAAAGAAAAAAGAAAGCCACATACCAACCACAAAGGGCACAATGAACCAAACGCGTGAAGATGTCAAGGCACGTCTAAGACCTTTTGGGATTGTCTTTGAAAAGAGCTTGAATGATTTGATCAAAGGAATCAGAGCTCACAAGGACCCGGAAGGGCAAGCAAAGTTCCTACAGGATGCCATAAACGAGTGCAGAAAAGAAGTCAGATCATCTGATATGGAACTAAAGACAATGGCTGTCTTGAAATTAGCATACTTGGAAATGTACGGTTACGACATGTCCTGGGCCAACTTTCACGTTTTGGAAGTGATGAGTTCTGCAAAGTTCCAACAGAAAAGAGTTGGGTATTTGGCCGCTGTCCAATGCTTCAGAAACGATAATGATGTCTTGATGCTAACTACAAACTTGTTCAAGAAGGACCTGAACTCTCCAAAAAGTTTTGAGTGTGGTGTCGCCTTGAGTGGGATCTCCGCTGTCGTTACAACCCCATTGGCTGCCGACATTTGTGATGATATTGTCAAGAAGTTGAATGATTCAAAGCCATATATTAGAAAGAAGGCGGTTGCAGCCATGTACAAAATCATTCTAAAATACCCAGAGGCTTTGAGAGTTCATCTCGACAGAATTGTGGACAAATTGGATGACGAAGATGAATCTGTTGTTACTGCTGCAGTTACTGTCATTTGCGAATTAGCAAAAAAGACTCCAAAAGTTCTTGTTCCATACGCCCCAAAGTTGTACGAATTGTTAAGATCCTCGGTGAATAATTGGATGCTAATCAGACTACTAAAGTTATTCTCATCGTTGAGTAAAGTTGAACCCCGTCTAAAGAGTAAGTTGTTGGATCCTGTCTTGTCATTGATGTCCAAAACTGAAGCAAGTTCATTGATTTATGAATGTATCAATTGTTTGGTTAGTGGTAATTTGATTGATGAGGATGACCATGATATTGCAAAAGTTTGCCTTTCTGAATTGGTACAATTCTTTGATCGCTCAGATCCAAACCTAAAATTTGTTGGGTTACTTGCATTCTACAAAATTGGTAAAATCAATCCAGAATTCATAAGTAAATATAGTGACACAATTATGGCTTTTCTGAATGATGGTGATTTGACAATTAGAGAAAAGGCGTTGGATCTAGTTAATGGAATAGTCAATGATGAAAACTTGTTCCAATTAGTGAAACTACTAATGACACAATTACTTCCACAGGATGAAGAAGAATATGATGGTAACTCAAAGGTTGCAAAAGCACCAGTTCTATCAGATAAGTATAAAACAAGCATTATTACAAAGATCACACAAATTTGTTCTGTTGATAACTACACAAACATCCCATCTTTTGAATGGTACATTGCTGTCCTCAGTGACTTGATTGATCTTTCAATAACAAACAACTTGTCTAACACTGGTGAAATTTTGGGTGAACAGTTTAAAGATATTGCAATGAGAGTTCCAAGTGTTCGCAAGATTGTTGTGCAAAATTGCGCTAAGATTTTGGTTAATGATGAGGTTGTCAACAAACTGCCAACTGTTTTGTCACAAGTTGTTTGGGTTGCTGGGGAGTATTCAAGTTTTATCAAGAATGGTGACGTCCTAATCAAGAAGATTGTTAGCCAAGAAGGTAAATTGTCGTTATTGACACCAGATATTATTTCATACTACATTCCCTCTATTATTAAGATTTTCAGCAATTTTGTCAATAAAGATCCTGAATATTGGGATGCAGAAAAATCAGCTTCATTCCTAACATTATCCAGTCTCATTGTTTCATTTTTGGAAAAGTTGTCAATTTCAAAATTTTTTGAAGTGCAAGAACGTTCTGTTGAATTCCTTGAATTCATGAAATTGGTTGTTGAAGCGATTGAACAACATGAATCAAATGCTATTGAAGCACCACTGTTCTTGACTGTTGCATTGCCATCATTATTTAACTCTTGGGATATCAACCCAATTTCTCAAAATTCACAGAAGAGAATCCCAATTCCTAAGGATTTGGACTTGGATTCACCAATATATGATGAAGACATATTTGAAGAATTGGCTCTGTCTTCTGAAGATGCTGATGAACTAGAAGAATTTGAAGAAGATTTATATGATGATCAAGGGTATATCAATACTTCATATGATGATGAGCACTCAACATTGATTGGTGGAGAAACTGGCGCTCGTGCTGGTGGCTCCGTTCAAACAGACCTTGAACCAGTCGATAAAGAAGAAACACAACGTCGCAAGCAAGAAAGAATGGAAAGATTAAAGGATGATCCATACTACTTGTCAAACGAACCAGCACACGATCCAACTTCAAAATTACAAAGTTTCTCTAAAGACTTGTTGACACCAACACCAAGATCCATGACACCAACTCTGATTGAAATGGATGATGAACAACCAAAAAATATCAAGATTAAAAAGAAAAAGAAGAATGTTGTTATTTTACCAGAAGAGTTTATTGGAGGTCAAGAACGTGTCATCTCGGATCAAGAATCAACATTTAGTTCTAAATCGAAGAAGAATAATGCTCGCAAGAATGTCTTAAAGATTGATGACTCGAATTTGGAGAACTTTGATTTCGATAAACCAAAGAAAGATGATGAACTTGAAAAGGGAAGACTAGAAATTGAGAGATTAAGACAACAGTTACAGCATACGAATGAAACACTAGCTGAAGAATCCGAAGAAGTGGTGGTGGTGCGTAAGAAAAAGGATAAAAAGAAGCATAAACCAAAGTATGATGAGGATGGTAACTTGGTAGAGAAGAAAAAGAAAAAGAAAAAGAAGGAAACCGTTTCAAAATCACCAACACCTGATGAA
>JAJLVY010000382.1:0-10176 GCA_030570475.1 Liangdongia dendrica
TGCTGCTGCAAAGAAGGGTCATCGTACCATTCATGGTCCATACAGATTGATGAGATTACTACCTCATGCATCAAGACCAATCATTTCAAGAATGCTGGATGTGGATCCTGAAAAGAGAGCTACCATGAAGGATGTTTTTAATGACCCATGGTTTGCTTCTATAGTGGCTTGTAACATCAATGCCGCTGAATACTGTGCTGCTGGTCATGAAGACAGTAATGGGAATGAAGACAACAAGGACAAGAAGAAATAAAAAAAAAACCAAAACAACAGAACTCACCACCTTTTCCAACATTATTTCCCTCCTTATTATTCGTTTTGATTAAACATGACAAGTATTTTTCTTTTTCACATTGTTTCCCCTTTTTAGTTGTGTTTCCAAGTACAATAATGAGTTGATGATGCCATGCTTTTTTTTCTTATTGTTTATGAATCCGTGATGAATATTTATAATTTCAATTTCAACAAATTTTTTGACAAAAATCCTTTTATTCCATTCAGTTTTCTTTTTTCTCACTTTTCACTTTTTTTTGACTATTATACTACAATTACAATTATTACAATTTTTACTACACTTATTTTATTACTATTTTATTTCCCTTCTGGTCCTTTTTATTTTTTGCTTTGTTTTTATTGTTAAAAAGGAACCAAACTTCTACTAATATATTGTTTCTAGAAGATAAAGTATATATGAACACATTATTTTTTTAAATCAACCAACAAACTATATGGTTATATCTACTGGTATAATTATTTAACATTCAAACACATTTAATTTTAGATATATATCTATATTGTATATTCCTGGACTTGATTGTAGGGTCAATTATGGTTATGTACACGTTTATTTAACTATTGTCTTCCTTTTCCTTGATACCAAATTCCAACTCCTTTAGTTCCTGCTTATGATCCTCTGTCCACCATTTATGAATCCTTAAAGCATCATCATGATTAATGTTATGGAAATAGATATATTCTTGGTTTTCCAGATGGTTAACACCAATCGCTCCAACGTTATTCAAATTCTCATTAGCTTGGAACAAACTCAAATGAAACAATAATCTCGTTTGCAACTGGTTGAAAGTAATATGCTGCAAGTCATCCTTGTTCAAATCAATCAATGCACGATCAATACAACTTCTCAACAACTCGCCCTTATCCAACCTCCAGAAATCTCCATTATTAACAAGCAGCTCGTTATCAGTCTTGATCTCCTGGAACCTCTGTAACAGTCTAGTGCGCAGTATAGACTCTGGATACAATCCCAATGGCACAAACCTCGATGTCAAGTTCAGCGAAGAAACCAACAGCTTCAGCTCATCCACCGGAAGTTTATAAATAGACTGGATCGGCACTTCGCCTTGCTTGTACACTTCGCCATAACGCCCCAAGCGCAAAGCAGTCAGCTCTTTCAAGGACTTGGTGGCCTTCTTCATCTTCTTCTTGAGCACATTGGGGAAGACACACGTTGAAGGGACAATCTCTGGCAGTAAATAACACACGATAGGAGTGCACTCGGCGAAAACAAGCAGCACAAGGCCAAACAATGGGAGTTTGTAAAAGTCCTGCTCGGTTCTAAGCACTGTCTGTAAGTCGCCTCTAGTCAGGTGAAGGATTGTGGTTGGTTCGTCGGTCTTGAGTGTAGTTTGTTCAATATTCGTCAGGTTCTGCACTGAGGACAGAGTATTGAGTAGATCCTGGCCATTCTTGAACTGGCGTTCGTTAATCTCATGAGTCTTGTGGTCAACATCCTCAATGAAGTACGTGTTTTTCAAACTCTTTAGTCGTTTCTGATTCTGCCAAACGTTTTGGATACCAACTCTAAAGAAATAAATAATGGATTTGAAATATGTGGTGTATTGCTTGAACTTCAACACGACACTCGTGGATTTAGGATTGGCCTCAGCAACTTTCTCAAACACAAGGGCTTTGGGCTTCACAGAGATTGGTAAAGTCTTTGGTGCATTTACTGTATCTTTCATTGGCACTCTTGCTACCCACAGGTTAGAAAGAACAGGGTCATTCGCAAACGACTGAACAAATAACTGCTTGGAGTTCTCCTGCAGCCCCCTCTGCAGTAATCTGGTGCTAATCAACGAGTTCATGTTATTCCTCCGACGACTTACAACTATTAAAAGCTTTTTATTTTATTCTATTTTTTTTGTTTATTATAAGAAAAAAAAGGGTCCGTTTTTTTGGACAAAAAAATGGCGATGCAACTCAAGCATCACCGTCTTTGCTTTACGGCTCTGCAGTTGACCTTCACATCGGCGTACAGATCGTCAGGGAAAGAGGGGTCGCTGAAGTTAACACCCGGTCTGTCAGTTGGGTCCTTGCTGTACCATACAGACCACTCCTTATACTTGGAGTATAGCCTGCTGTTTTCGTTCTCAAACGCCTTTTTTGCTTCAATGGCAGATTTAGCATCAAAGAAATGAATGGAAATACATAGCTTTCTCGAAACCACGGGTATCATTTCCAAAATGGTCCCAAAATTGCCAAAGTCTTGCTTCACTTCTTCCACATTCAACTCAGAAAGATGCGATTTTGGTGATGGATAATGACGGGTTTGCTGATGATGGGATTTTGGATGTTTCACATACTTTTTCAACACCAATGTTCGACCACCAGATGCATTCATCTCAACAGATACAAGTTGTGTTGGAACTTCATGGTAAAACCCACGTTTATAAGTGGCATGTGGTGGTGCCCATTCTGTCTTATAGTGAACACCGTTTATGAGAAACAAACCACTCTCTGAATATGTCATGAAGCTATCAGCGTCCTCAGGTCTAAAAAACCACAACTCCAAGGTATTGTTTTTAAGTGCAACACCAGTCTTGCAGATATTTACCCCATTAGAGTTTCGTACCACAACCCTATCTAAGGGACCACAGCACACTTGTGCAAGAACCGATTTCAACCCAACGTTACCAGTGAAGTGCTTCATTTGAACAACTCTTCTTCCAGTAACAATCAATGATAATTGATCCTTAATATTTTGTTGCTCAAATCCCACCGAAAAGTTGTTTATAGGTTTTGCGACATCATCTATAAGTTGGTTATTTGGTGTGTTTGGTGGTGTTTCGACCTTTGTTGCTGTTCTTGATAAAGTTGATTGCACTGCTGCTTCAGCAATTTTCGACTCTAATTGTTTCACTCTATAAGCTGCCTGTTGTTCCCTTAGTTTTTTCCTCAACTCTTTGCACCGTTCTCCCCAGACTGGATCAGATGATGGGTCTTTGATGCGTTCATCGATTTCATCATTGTCTTCATCCATAGCACGAATCTTCCAAACAATATTTTTCTGGCTATCAAACAATTGCTTCCACTCTGTTTGCTTAGGGTCATCAACATCACTGATTTTCTCAGATGCATGCAGAAGTGGTGGTTTTTTTGTTGATGGGTTTGCAGGACGCAATAGAACATTGTCTATGTCTGATGCAGCGGCACCAGTCTCAGTTGCACGAATTATGGACAGTTCTAAATTAATGGCTGGACATTTATTTCCCAGTCTAAGGGATGTGATTGAAGAGGAAGCATTGTTGGTTGTTGTATTTGCTGGTAGACTCTTGTGGTTGTTGCCATTGACTGTGATGTTACTAATATTCGTTGTTGTTTGTACTGGTGGGGGTTGAGTATCGAAAGGCGGATGCACAAATGGGGATTTATCAGACATATCAATAAATGACACTTTATCATGGCTCTTTGAGTTTCTTGAACTTGCATCACTCCATCCAACAAATGCCCTGGCCAATTTTCTGAACCCCAAACGATCACTTTTGACAGCAGTATTACCACTACCTCCAGCACTACCAAGCCCAGCTATTGTTACTGTAGAGTTATTGTTGGTGTTATAATGATCCAAAATGCTTGAATAAGAGACCATTCTAGACTTTGTTGTATGGTTTCTCATGGTGATTAGTTGGTCATTCCAACTATTTGAGCCCTTACCAGAACAAAGTGAAGGATTATCCAAATCAAATGTCGATTTGTACTTTTCAGCATCAAAATAAAGCGAAGTATGACCAAGGCCTTTGCGACTATCAGATTCGACGCAACTCAGTTGTCTAAACATGTTTTGAAATATTGTTTTTAATGGTTTAATTGAATTGTTTGTAGCAAAGATATAGCTGGGTGTAATATAGAGCAATTGAATGGGGTCGAAGTTAGTTATTTAAAGCGAATGACTTCAGGGTGTAACGTGTAATTCTTCTTTATGGATGCTTTTCGTCTATTGTTTGGTTTCATCTTGGACTTTACAAAGCGGTTGAGTCTTTGTGACACAAAACTGAAGACCAAAACCAAAACCAAAAAAAAAAGAAAACTCCAAAGAGCTAGATTATTTTATAGACAAATCACATTTTAAACCCCATTGGTAACACAGGAAACTACTATAACATTTTCACCAATATTGGAAATTTGTTGGCTGCTGAGTGATCACCCCGTTCTTGATCTTATTTCATTCTGAATGAATCTGAATCTTCTTCTTGAAACCGAAATATTTAACCTAACCAGCATCACTTGTTCAGAACCACCAAGTACAAGCCACCTGTTATTAATAAACATGTAGACTTAGCTAAGAATAAAGAACATGCACCTTCTTTCAGTCAAAAAACTATATCCTCTGGAATAACACCAAACTCAACCATCAAACACATAAAACATGAGTTCTACCATAGTAATTGATTAGTTACACTGTTATGGACCATATAATTATGATGTAAAGAGTTTTGAGAAGTCATGAAGTCTCATTGTGATCTTTTGATGCCAATATTGCGTTCGAAATTGGCCATACTGCCAGAAACTATGCGATGGAAGCATTTCCAGGTTCACCAGTTCTGATTGATATCAGTTTGGCCTCAGGATCAACACTGTTTAGAGTAGCTACAGGAATTGTGACCCCAGCTAATGAGCATTGGGTTAAGATTAAGAGAAATACTGCATTGAGGTTTGGTACCAGTAGAAAATTGTTCGGGATTGAACTTCATATAAAAGGCAGGACATTGGCGACCAAAGATTTGGATCCACAGTTGTATACAACATATGGTGGGGCCCTTCCAATTCGTGTTTATGCTACGGGGAATTTAGTCGTTGCCGTCATAACTGTCAGTGGGTTGAAAGATCATCAGGATCATAATGTTGCTGTAATAAACCTACATGACTACAGGAAAACCTTAATAAAACCCATATATCTCTATCATATAATACACTATTATCCTTATACTTCCCATATTTCCTTTAATTCCTGTTTGATATCCAATAATTTATCTAATTCTTTCTTTTCCCTTTCTCTGATGTAAAATTCAGGGCAAGTACCAGAGTCACATATAACCATACCATCAACAGAATGTGATCGGCATACTGTAACACTTCTTCTAATAATACGACTTGTCCTATTAATTTGCCTTCTCAAGTTCCATATTATTTGCAACTCATTCAGTTGACAACTTGAGCACAGTTTATTATTGGCTTGTCTCCCACACCCCAAACATGTTGCGTCATAAATAGACACTTTAGAAGCACTTTGTTTAGCTAATTCTGCATACCATGCCTTCACATTAACACCAAGAATGTTAAAAATTCTTTCTAATGGTGGAATCAGCGTCTTTGTAATGTAGTATTCAGCATCAAGTTCATTGTTATTTTTGATAAAATCTTCAGGCGAGACAGCGCGTTCCCTTAAAATAGCACCAGACTTCTTTATTATCAAATATGGCACCCTTTCTTTATATTGCGGTTCAGCTTTTTCATCGAGCTCCATCTTTTTTGCACTCACAACTGCACCTGGGGGTGGATTCTTGTAACGACCAATCTTCACTTCTTTTGCAAAGCAAAAATCTTGTATTGAGACTTTATTAGCCATAATCTTCATGAACTGTTCTTGAACATATTCTTTAATATTTGTTATGTTAGGGTCGTCGAACAATTTCCTCAGGCAATTTTCCACAATGTATTGCTGGGCTGGGTGGCCATCTCTGCGTACAGTTTCAATACCTTTAGCATAAAATTTTGTTTTTGAATTAATGTATCCATATGAATAACCCACATATCTCTTCTTAGCCAATAAAATACTTGGATGATAAACCTTTTCAAACTTCAGCTTCACAGGGTCTGGATTGTTTTTTGTTACAGCATCAGCCATTTCATTTCCAATCGTGAATGCTTCTTCTCTCGAACGTCCAGGCAAATACACAAATAAACTATCAGTGTCACCATAAACAACCTTGGCACCCCACTGTGGTTGATTTTCAATAAATTCAACAGCTTGTTCTAATGTTTCCCGCCCAGTTTGAACAATGCTATCAGCAATGTCTGAACAGGGCATTCTTCCAGAAAATGATGCTGAAGTATAGCCATATGTTACATTAGCAATAAGTTTCAATGCTAATTGACGATTGTTGTAAAGGTTTTGCAAACTTGGATCCAGGAATTTCATTGTTGCTTTTACCATAACTCTAGTATCCAAAATTTCCTCAAGCATCTTTGCCAACAATGACTTTCTAACGTTTGGCTTCACAAACATTAAACCATTGGGAGAAATGGTTATATCCGTACCCAATAACTTAATCAACCCCGATGAATGTTTAAGCCTTCCAGTACCAATTGGATTCCCATGGAGTGAATAATTTCTGAGCCGTCCCAAAAGAGTTGAATAACAGTAGTTATAGGCAATGATTATAGAAGGATATAATGACTGGAAATCTAAAACGACCAATGGGCTTTTATAAAATGCAGACACTGGTTCCATAACCAAGGGAATACACTCTAATGGTTTCTGTTTCCTTACCTGTTTCTTCGATGGGGAAGACAATATAAAGTTCTCAGCCTTTGCAATTCTAACCATAAAAGACTCAACTTTGTACTGTGACCCTCTATAGTAGACATCATAGAAATCGATCCCAATCAAGCGTGCCTCTTCTACAGCATTTGTTATTAGCTCCTGTGTTTCGATTAGTCTTAAATCCAATTCAATTCGTTTCAAGTAATAATTGATAACTGTGAAAAAATTGGTTTCAAGCAAACTTGATAATGTTGAATGTTTCAAATGCCCAACTCGCTCATGTAAAACATGAAAAGCAATATTCTCAATTGTATAATTTGTTAAACTCAGTTTCCTTAGTGGCCTCCAAATATTCAGCATGTGTCTTCCGCAAACTCTAATACTTGATGTATGAGCATAGCCCCATTGATCCCCAAATTTGTTGTGTCCCTTATAGTAAACTCTTGACAAATCTGCAAGAAGGTCATAGTCATATACAGATCTAGAACGATCAATCATATATCCCCATGATGTGGCATTTACCTCATAACCAGCCAAAATATCCGGATCCAACGTTCTCACTAACTCAGCAAAGTCCTGAAGCATAGTCAATTCATTAGTGAAAAAATTAACCATCAAATTTGGAATTTTCTTTTCTATATTCAGAGCAAATACACCTTCTTGAATGTTTGACCCGTCTGTATATTTCCAAAAGATTAGTGAAATTTCATCATACGAAGTATTAGGATTTAATTCCTTTCTCGTATTAACATGAATCTCAGATATGAAAACTCTAAGATTATTTGAACCGTCGGGGCGTCTTTCATTCACTTTTGGAGTGGCAAATTTAAACTTTTGGGTGATTGTAAACTGAGACTTTGTAATTCCAAAATCAAATCTTGAAACTTCTTCTAATGAGGGTGGCTCCTTCAAGTATTTCCATCTTTGAATCCCACCCTTGTTAAATTGGGAGAGCTTTTGTTCAGCATGAACCGAAAAATTGGAGTTGTTTGTAACAACCTTATCCAAGTAATTCAAATCTCTTGATTTCAAAACATATTTTTTGTTGCCAAAGACAAATGGGGTTGGTGGATCTCCTGTATAATATGGATCAGAGTAGTTGATTTGGGGAAAACCAAGAGAGTCAAAATCAAGTTCCCCTGTTGGAGGTGGGTCTTTGTAAAGATATTTGAGCTTGTCAGATTTTCTGAATGGATCTTTTATCTTTCCTGATGTATGTGAAGTATTCTTAAATGCTACCTGATATGATCTCTTTTTATGTAATTTCTTGAATCCTTGTGTCAGAAATAAATCTGAAATGTCTGCAAAACTATCATTAACAGTATAATTACCTTCATTATCACCATCATCATCATTATCATCATGAAGAGCCTTGAAAACATTATCCTTTGTGGTTGTATCATTATTAAGTTCTACCTGTACAGCTTCCAACTCATGTTCATCATCATCAATATCATCAATATTATCATCATTATCCTCATTATCATACTCGTCGTCATCAATCATTGGATCAGGTGTAGAATTACCATGCATTTGTTCAAACTCAGGTTCATAAGCCATTTCTAAAACAGATTCAAATGCAGTGTTATACTTTTCCAGTTTGTTATTTTGGTAATTCAAATCTTTAAATTTCCCACTATTCAACTTTTTAACAGATTCAAATAATTTTCTGTTCTCTTGTGCTTCAACCCATTGAGTATATGTTTTCCTTTGTGGAGATTCTGGTTGAACGAAATCCGGTTGCCCTTTCAAGTGTCTTTGATAGCTGCCATCTTTCCACAAGTCTTTTGTACTTTGGACATAAATTTGGGACGTTGGTGGGTTATATTTTTCAATAAAATCGTGGTGGAGGTTTCTCTCGACCAATTCATTTCTATTCAAGATACTCTGCACATTGGAATCAATCTCCAAATCTGTAAAACTTGTTCGTTCCAAATCTGTTGGATAAAATTCATCCAAGTATTCAGAGAGCTCGTCGCTTTTCTTCTCTCCATCTCTTAAAATTGGGGCTCGAAGGTATAAATGATTCAATTTTATCCATCCACAGCCAAAGAGATTGAAGTCTGTTAGAAATTGTAACCCGTATGGAATATGTGCCTCAAACACTTCATGTTTAGCTCCGTTGACCTTACCATCTCGTAATAAATCTGCAATCCTGTTTTGATAAGAGGGGTTGAGAAGGTAAATCTTGTAAAATAATTCATAGCCAATGTGGTATCCATAGAATGGAACACCCTTGCATAATGTGATATGCGCAATATACTTGAATTCTTTGATATCATTATTACTACCCTTTGACACTGACTTTTCACCAGTCTTGCTTTTCTTTAACGAGTTAACAACAGAAGTCTCCAATAACTTGTGGAACTCAAAGGTACCCTGGCCGTGGTATTTGACATAGAAGTATGGATATGCACCATGTATATGCGTAACAACTGTATGTCCAGTGGGTATTGAGCCAAATATACGTATTATAGGGACATGGTGATAACTGAACTCTTCATGGCCTGGAGGGCAGGGCCTGTCGAAAGCAGTGGGGCGTGCCTGGTAGGAGTCATAGTTGTTGATCTGGACTTTGAACAGCGTTCTCTGTCCATCTGCTGTGCTTGTTGTTCCTTGCAGGTAACGCTCTTTCTGACCCATGGTGTCATGTTTTCAAGGTGGATTATTGTAGGGATCAACATTTTTGAAAGCAAGGTCATAACAAAACAAAACAAACTACCACTAGAAGACAGAATGGCAAGCAACACTTCGAAGCCAGTCGTCTACGTGAGGCTGCCAGTTAACAGAAACGGCTATGTCCAACCGCCTTGCGTAAGTTGAAGTTCAGGTTGAGGTTGACGCTGAAGTTCAAGTTGAAGTTTGCTGACCATTACTTTGATAGATAAACTGGTCACAGGCCAAAGACGACAGGCTGTGGAAAACACTCTCCAAATCAAAGAAGAATGAAGTTGAATGTAATTATCACTCTCCGATCCTCTTTGGTTAAAATTAACACACTTTAGGGTCTGCTTTAACTCAAGAGTTCGATGTTCCTGTGAGCTTTCTCCAACATCAGGCATACTGGTTATATGAACATGAACTACAACAACTGAAGAGCCAGATACAGAAAGGGGTACAGTCTTCTGAAACTATAAAAGCAGAGGATAAGCAATATATCCGTGACAGTACGCCCCAATTGGCTCCTATTGATGAATCACTACGTGGTGATGGTGAAGGTGATGTTACAATCACACAGGATGCTGGTTCTAGTATCAGCAATGAAAGTTCAAAGGCCAGTGTAAGCAACAGCAGCTACAGCGTCTTTAAGAAACACACACAGTTCCGGAGACACCAGTTTCAATATAAGGATAGCGATGTTGTTGGTTCTCCCTTATCTTCTGATTCATTTA
>JAJLVY010000383.1:0-10099 GCA_030570475.1 Liangdongia dendrica
TTTCTTCCTTCTTGCTCTCTCTCATGTTGAAGTTGTTCACGTTTCTTTATAGCCAAATAAAATGCATATTTTTCAGATGAACAATCAATCCCACCTCCACCTTCTATTAACTTTTGAATGATTTGTTCCAACTCATTTGCTTTGTCTTGATCTTCATTCTCTTCCTTGGTTCCCAATAGACTTTCTCTTCTGGCTAATTCCTTCTTGTCTGGTCCCAACTTTGGTGTTCTTCCTTCATATAATTTCAATGGCAAACCTTTTGGTAAAACAGGGCAATTATCCCACTCCAAAATGAAACAATCACAGTTATATTGCAGTGATTTCCCTTTCATAAGATTTGTGACATGTCTGGCTGCTCTTTCAATATTCTCTGGCTTGTTTGGCAAATCATAGACATTTCTGTAAAAGTCTGTGATTCTATCTGGTATAAGTTTCTTCTGTTCAAATGCTTCTTCTGAGGTATCGGTTAATTGAACAGCATCTCCATATTCATTAATTCTGGCAATCTTTAATGAATCATTCAAAAGATAGACACCCAATCTCTTCAAATCACAACAGCACTTTGATTCACAATCAAAACAGAACAAACCAGATACAGGACATATTTGTGTTTTCTTGAGATCAATCTCTGCATATTGGACCCTGAACTTTAGTGGAAATTCTTCTATGTTGTTTCCATGTATTTGATATTGAAGTGAGTTGTTATCTGGTAAAATATATAATCCTTCTTTTATACGCTCAACGTGATAGCATCTTTCGGCTTTGTGCATGCAAATGCATCTTTCACAGGAAATCTTTAAATGTTTGGTGTAAATCATGATGATTAGTTTGTTGGTTAATTACTTCGTCGTTAGTTAAAACTAGTTGTTAGTAGAATGTCTCAAAAAATTACAAGCAGAAAATTATTATAAAACTCCTCTTTTCATCTCTGTAAAAAGTCCTCTAAAAATAATGGTCTCCTAACTAAAGTCAATTAATTGTTTCTGAGATGTTATACTTACATATGAGTGGATATCGAAAAAAGGTAAAAAAAAATCATTTGTTGACACTGTTGGTAGTACAATGTTTAAAACTCCCACCGTCTGGTTTTTCTGTAATTGAACTTCCATTGAGACTTGAAAGGGTCCTTTGTTCTGCAATTTTACTTTGTTGATGCAAGAACCTGTACTACACAAAAACAACAATGTACAATATGGAATGTCCATAAAAACATCATGTATTTAAATATAGATCTTTCAAATAGCGTGTTCATTCACGTTTAGAACGTAGTCACATAAGAAAGCCAGAGTTGATAAATGAGTGTCAAACTCAAACTTTTCATTGATGGCATGAATATTGTGTGAAGCGCTTTGGTAGGCAGCAATGAATATGTAGACATCATCTGTTAACGGGTAGTATCTAGATGCATCAGTATATCCGGTCACTAAAATTTGAGCAACAGACACTGGTTTGTGCTTCCCTTTCAACACACCATCTTGGAAATATGTTGGATTGAGCGAGCAAACACATCCCAGATCTCACCAGTAGATGACGACAGAGAAGGTGGATCAAATGGCAAACCCCAGAAAATATTGAAGGATCCTTTGGTCGTTGGTTCAATAATGGTTGTGTTTTTGTTCAAAGTTAAACCAACTCCGTATTTGTTTGCAATCGTGGAAACATGTCCAATGACTCTATCCAAGACTTCTTGAGCAGTCAATTCTAAATAAATTCTATGATTTATTCACAGTGTAGTAACTTCAGGCTGTGCATTTATCTTAATACCACATTTGACAACATCTATAGATTGG
Organism: Liangdongia dendrica; assembly: GCA_030570475.1. Lineage (NCBI taxonomy): Eukaryota > Fungi > Ascomycota > Saccharomycetes > Phaffomycetales > Wickerhamomycetaceae > Liangdongia > Liangdongia dendrica. The sequence continues at coordinate 1,791 of JAJLVY010000383.1, forward strand.
CTAGTGCGAACCAAGTACTGCACATCTTCTCTTGATTCCAAGTACTTGATGAAATTCTTGTTCGCTTTAACATCATACTTGGCATTGTGTCAAAAGCAAATCCGTTTAACGGTTTCATGCATAAAACTCTACAACCTCAACTCGAAGAAAAATGTAAATGAATGTTCAGTTGTCGGCAATCCAGCGTGGGTATCTTTGTATGTATTATGGGGTGCAGAAGTGGCTCTTTTCTATGTACAAGATATTTATATGACTAGTCCTTGCAAAATACCCTCTAGTCTATATTCTATAATTTAACCATCTAACCTGAACAACTATCACAGTTCCCAGTATTATTGATATCACACGCCAATGGGGTAGATGAATTGATATTATATTCTTCATTTATAATGATACTAGAGCTTCCTGACTCGCTAGGCTCAGGTGTCGGTAATGTTATCCGCTTTGTGTATCTGCTCTTCTTTTGCAAAGATATAAGCGGTTCATTGTATGCAAGGTACTTACGCTTCTTCAACTTGGAAACATTAACAGCATCTTTCTTTTCAGTGTTAAAGTTCCTTATTTCGGTTTGGTCCACTGTAAACTTGATGGCGGATGAAGCAGCTTGGGTTCTTAAGTAATACATCCCAGTCTTTAATCCTTTCTTCCAGCCATAGAAATGCATACTGGTGAGCTTACCCATGGTAGGTTCTTTCATAAATATGTTCAAACTTTGTGATTGGTCAATAAATGGAGCCCTATCAGCAGCCATATCAATAATAGAACGTTGTGGGAGTTCCCAAACAGTCCGGTATAAAGTTTTCAACTCTTCTGGAATGATATCAATATTTTGAATTGAACCTTCTGCAGCCAGGATTTGGGATTTTAAAGATTCTGACCAGATTCCCAAGTCTATGAAATCTTTCACTAAGTATTCATTGACAACTTGAAATTCACCAGATAAAACACGTCTTGTGTATAAGTTTGATGTCAATGGTTCAAAGCATTCGTTAAACCCTAGAATCTGTGAAGTTGATGCTGTTGGCATTGGTGCAACTAGCAATGAATTTCTCAACCCATAGTTCTTCATGTCTTGTTTTAATTCATCCCAGTTGTAAAGATCAGTTGGTTTATGATCCCATAAATCAAACTGAAGTAGTCCTCTGGAAGCTGGAGAACCTTCGTAGGTTTCGTAAGCACCATCCTTCTTGGCCAATTCAATAGATGCTTCAACAGCCGCATGATAAATGGTTTCAAAGATTTGAATGTTTAAGAGTTTGGCCTCTTCGCTATCGAATGGCATTCTCAACATCATGAACAAATCGGCTAGCCCTTGCACGCCTAGTGCGATTGGTCTGTGTCTCAGATTACTCTTCTTAGCCAACTCCAAAGGATAAGCACCAACATCAATGACTTTATTTAAATTTTTAGTTAGCACCTTAACCACCCTGTGTAGTTGTAAAAAATCATAAGATACGATCTCCTCATTATCATTGTACTCGTCTGTGTCATATTTCACAAATGATGGTAGTGCAACCGAAGCCAAGTTACAGACTGCAACTTCATCCTCACACGAGTACTCAACAACTTCACAGCAAAGGTTTGACGACTTGATAGTACCCAGGTTTTGTTGATTGCTCTTCTTATTGCAAGCATCTTTGTATAGCATAAATGGACCACCGGTTTCAGTCTGGGCTTCCAAAATTGCAGACCATAACTTTTGAGCCTTGACTGTTTTCAAAGCGCATCCTTCTGATTCATATTGCTCATAGAGCTTGACAAACGCATCACCATAAACTTCATTCAAACCAGGGGCAGAATCTGGGGAGAATAGACACCAATCTTCATTATTCTTCACTTTCTGCATAAACAAGTCGGGTATCCATAAAGCATAAAACAAATCCCTAGCTCTTAGTTCCTCCTTCCCATGATTCTTTCTTAGGTTCAAAAACTCAAAGACATCACTATGCCAAGGCTCTAAGTAAATAGCAAATGCACCAGGTCTCTTGTTCCCACCTTGGTCAACATATCTTGCAGTGTTGTTGTATACTCTAAGCATTGGAACCAACCCATTGGACGTACCATTTGTACCAGCGATGTATGCACCTGCAGCTCTGATGTTTGAGACGTGTATTCCCAATCCTCCAGCAGCTTTGGATATTAGGGCACAGTTGTGCAAGGTCTCGTATATACCATCAATGGAGTCTTGTTCGATACCGGTTAGAAAACAAGAAGAAAGGTATGGTTTCGGTGTACCTGAGTTGAACAGTGTTGGGGATGCATGGATACAGTAACGGTTTGACATGAGTGTATATGTTTCAATAGCACTATCTATATCATTTTGGTGGATACCCAGAGCTACTCTCATTAACATGTACTGAGGAGTTTCGACAATCTTGTGGCTGACTTTCAATAGGTAAGACTTTTCCAAAGTTTTCACCCCAAAGTAGGAGAAATTAAAATCATTTTCATGAATAATGCTATTGTTTAATATATCTTTGTTTTCCTGGATAATGTTGTAAATCTTGTCATCAATCAATGGAGTGGTTCTCCTAGAGTCCTCGCTGTAAAAGTTCTTGAGATTTTCAATAGTCTCCGTAAATGAAGCGGGTGTCTGTCGTTGTAGTTGCTTCACATATATTCTTGCACCTAGTTTTGAATGGTCTGGGTGGATTGTGGTCATTGTTGCCAAAGTTTCAGATGTTAGATTTACCAAATCCTGTATTGAAACCTCATCTGGAAGAAAATTTGAAATCTTTTCGACAATATGATCGATATCAATGTAGTCAACAGCAAGACCATTTGATAACTCATAAAGTGATTTAACTAGTTTGGCTGAGTCGAAGTTCTCTTTTGAGGAGCAATCTGAGGAAATCACTTGAGTTTTGGTCATCATATCAATTATGTGTCAAAGTCTTTAACACTCTGTGGCTAATAAAGAGTATAATATCAGGTAAAAGCCAAACCAAACTGAAACTGAACAAAGGGACTTTTGAGTGTGATAGTGGATAGTTAAACAACTCCGTATTACACTGTTTCAAACAAAGATCCAATGCTATCCTTCAAATGCTCAAAGCTATCACTTATTGTAAAGGAAAACTTTTTTCACTATGGCAACGAGTGGTTAAAACAAAAAAAAAAAAAAAAAAAGAAAGAAAGAAATTGTGCTGTTCAGGGGAGTTTGTTGTGGTTGCAACAGCTCAGTGTGTTCCTGTTTCTGTTTTGGCTTCTATATATTCAGCGTCTATATATAATGAGAAACAACTGTCCTAGTCTCCTTCCCTTCTTGCTCTTTTTCTCCTTCTGCTTGCTTAACGCCTTCGGTTATTGTTAATATGATGGGACTGCTTTCTTTTCGGTTAAGCTATAATTATTCCGTTTTGGGAAATAACACTGTGAAGAATATGGCAGTAATGAAGCACCGGGATATATGGTGTGTATGTTGTGGTGGCATACATTCTACATTCTTTTTTAGTTTGACTCTTTTATGATTGCATATAAAAACCAACCTCAAAATAGAGCTATAAAGATCTGAAAAGGGCCTTTTATACAGATATAAGATATGTTATAGCTATTTCTGATGTAATATATATCTATACCCCTTGTCTATAGTTTCAGAAGCTGTATTTTAGTCTTCCATGTTGGTTACTTGGGGAGAGTTTTGGTAGGCCACACAACAATAGCAGTTTCCCAGATAAGCCCGAGAAAGCTCTTTGCAACTAACTCTCTGGGGGGCTGGAGAGTCCCTGAAAATAAGCAATGACATTAATGAAAGCGGAGTGTATACAACCCCGATTAAACTGGAGCATATCCAGTGCTGTATCCACCCATGAAGTCTCATACACTACGATACACTAGGAATTCAACATTTGATCCCTTTTTGCCTTGTTTGACAGGCCAAGTTTGTAATTTTGTTCAAGGGCCCACGATGTACGTCAATCTATGAAAACGTATGCACCGCATGGGCCTCTCTCGAGAACAGGGATCAAATCAGGAAACGATGCACCGACAAATGGGCGACAATCACTTCGAAAATCGGCAACCTCAATGTCTATAAAAGGCCAACTCTGAAACATTTTTGGAGTTGTACATCCTAACGTACATAGTTTAGTGCTGTTCATTCGCTTATCGCATCTGCTTGATTTTGACTCTTAATTATAATGCTAATGAAGAAATCCATGTTCCTGGCCTTATTGGCTACTGCAAAGTACTGTTTGGCCCAGTTCTCCAACGACACGACTTCTGCTTCCGGATCTAGTTGTCCATTGGACTTGCCATATTCCTGCACCAACACTACCATTGTCGAAAATACCTGTTGTTTCGAAGCCCCAGGTGGTGTGTTGCTGCAAACTCAATTCTGGGATTACAACCCTTCAACTGGTCCTGCTGACAAGTTCACCATCCATGGTTTGTGGCCTGACAACTGTGACGGCTCCTACGGCCAATACTGTAACCCAGCCATGAACGTTGATGACGTTGCTGCAACCTTGGAATCCCTGGGTCAAACTGCATTGGTTGACACCATGAAGCAGTTGTGGTTGGACTACTCTGGTAACGATGCTTCCTTATGGCAACACGAGTTCAACAAGCACGCTACCTGTATGTCCACCTTGCAACCATCCTGTTACTCTGGCTCCAAGCCAAACCAAGAAGTTGCAGACTACTTCAACACTGCTGTCAAGTTGTACAACACTGTTCCAACCTATGAATGGTTGAAGGATGCTGGTATTGTTCCATCTAATGATGTCACCTACACCAAGCAACAAATCTCTGATGCGTTGACGAAAGCTTATGGTCACTCTGTCTACTTCTCTTGTGACAAGAATAACGCAATCCAAGAAATCTGGTACTTCCATTACTTGCAAGGTTCTATCAAGGATGGTAACTTTGAAAAGATTGACTCTCTAAATTCTCCAAAGTGTCCAGATACAGGTATCAAGTACCCACCAAAAGATCCATCCAAGACCCCAGGCAAAAAATCAACTAGTGCAACTCCAGGTCACGTCTACTTGACTGGTCAAAATGGCTGTTTGATCAAGGATGGTGAGTGGTACACTACTGGTACTTGTGCCACTTACTACTTGGAGGTTGCACCATTTGGTGGTTACAACATCAGAAGTGGTGCTGGTTATTGTACTGTTAGTGACACTGGTTTGTTCTCCTGTGCTTCCACAAACTCAGCTTACCAATTTGATTACAACACTCAAACTGGTCTATTGTCTGTTGGTGGTAATAATGTGTTCCATGTTGACAAGCAAGCTACTGGTCAAAATAAGGTTCCTGTTTCTCAAGGTGAAGGTACCATCACTTTCAACTTGAAGTTTGTTCCAAATGATAGTTCTGCTTTTTCTTCTGTTGCTTCTTCTTCTGCTGCTTCTTCTTCTTCTGCCTCTACATTTTCCTCTGTGTCATCAGGAGTTTCTTCTTCTGTCTCTTCTGAAGCCTCATCTTCTACCTCCTCTGAAGTTTCCTCTTCTGCTTCTTTTAACTCATCCAGCTCTATCGCTGTTTCTTCTTCTTCTGCTGCTGCTCCAGTTGCACCATATGGGGTCAACTCCACTTCTGTTGTCACTGAAAACGATATCCAAACCACTGTCATCACCCTTACTTCCTGTGAAAGTGTCTCCAAGTGTACCGAAGTCCCAGTTACAACTGGTGTCACTGTCGTTACTGAAACCATCAACAATATCGTTACAGAATACACCACCTATTGCCCACTTTCATCTTCAGAATCCCCAGATGCACTAAGTACCGCCCCAGTTACTACTATTATCTCTGAATCCACACCAGTTGATAGTCAATCTACTCCTTCTCAACCTGCTTCCCAGGAAACTGTTCTAGTTACTATCACTTCTTGTTCTGAAAACAAGTGTACCAATGTTGTTGTTCCATCTACATCTAATTCTGCTCAAGAAGAAGCAAAACAATCATCTGAAAAGCCAGCTAGTTCTGCTGCCTCTCCTGTTTCTTCAGTTGAAGTCCAATCAACCGCTCCAAATGTGGAGGCTTCTTCTGCAACTCTACCGGTTGTTTCAGCTTCTAGCCAAGCCACCATTTCTACTTTCGAAGGTGCTGGTGTTCAGTTGGCTGTCGGTACTACATTGATTGGTTCCATCATCTCTTTCTTCTTCTTTTTCTAAATAGTTCTCTATATGTGTATTAATTAATATATATATATATATATATATATATGTATTTTATGCAATACCTACAATGTATTCAGGAACTGCACTTCGCTACAGTATACTGTATAGCATTATCTGTATCATTAATTTATATATTGAAAATGTGGAGTATGTTTCATTACTTTGAAGACATGTGTGCACTTGAATATGCCAGAATCCATTTGCAACTAAAAAAAAAAGTGTTAATAAAAACGAACCAACTCGCAGTTACAATATCATACTTTGTTAGCAAAAATTTGCAGGCGCTTGTCCATTCTTCATTTGCAGTTTTTGATGAAAGTTGAACGCTTGCTCCCCCAATCTTGTCATTGGTCATCTTGTAAGGAAGATCAATGCTTGGATCAAACTTTTTAAAATTCTCAGCAATCTGTGACACAATATCAAGCACAGCAACCATCGCGTTATCCAGTTTAGAATGACTAAACAATCTTTCAATTTGATATTCACCAGATGAGTACGCCTCCAATACTGTAACCTTACTCTTTCCAGGATTTGCTAAATCATGTTCAACTCTTTCAATTCTTGAAGTAGACCCCATTGGTTTCAACTTATAGCCTTTTAGTTTGAAATTTAATCTATTTGTGATTATGGCCAGTAGCAATACCAGATTACCGAGTGCTGCGTTGATTTCTTGCCATGGAACACGGCAACTCTCTAAGCTACCTAGCCTCAATCCATTTATGGTCCCAAATGGACCATCATGCGATATGTTGAATGTATCACTGTAAATGTTTGTCTTTCTTAACTTGTCCAGCTGAGTCATGTTAAACTCGAGTTGCGAATTGATAGTGTCACATTCATCAATAAATGCTTTGATGTCCAAATCACGTTTGTTTTCTTCCCTAAAATAATTTTCTTCTTGTAGTTGGATATCACTCAGTTCTTGTTCTATGTGTTGCAATTCTTGGTCTAGATCATCTTTTTCTGTTTCCAATACCTTTAGTTCCTGTAATAAATCCTGTTCTTCCTGTTTTAACCTATCAATTTCCTTAATAGACTCTTCCGATTTAGAGACCAATGGTACTTGCTTAGTTTGAAGCTTCTGTAAAAATTGGATATACACATCTCTCTCCTTTGATGTTTTTTCATACTTTGTCCTTAATCCGTCAAGTAATATTTGTGCACAGTCCTTACAAACAGGATAATCCAATTCATTTTTTGAAGATAAGACACTAAATATTTTTGATAGTGATCCAATCCTATTCGATATCGTTTTGTTCGCAAGCTCTTCGTCATCTGAATCATATACATTATTATCCCCATTACCATCACTTACAGCACCACCTTCTTCGAATTGTGGCAAAATAACAAACGAATCGGTCTTTTCATAAACATTATTTTGCATTATAGGTCCATTGTGAGACTGGTTACCCATAGCCTTATGTAGTAATGCTAATCTGTCCTTTGGAATGAATGGCTCTGTACCAAGCTCAACTTGCTCATCCTTCTTATCTCTACCATATCCTGTGCGCCCTGCAGTCAATAAGCTTGACTGTGCCTTGCTCAAGTTCGCGAGTGATGAGTCGATTGTAAGTGGTAACTTGCACCTCTGGCAATAATCCACAGTCATATTCAACTCAAAACAATGATCCTTCTAGCATTAACTGTTGTTGTTGTTTCATCAAATAAATCATATATTCAAATAACCATGTGGTGTTTGGATGTTTGATTAAAGCTACCGTTAGGGTAACAATAAGATCTACTATAATATGCTAGGCTATTAGTGGTCTTATGGGTCTATATACAGTTTTGTAGGTCAATCATGTGCTCACTTGTTTCTAGATATTTTTTCCCAGTCTTCAGTTTCATAAACAACATGATTGTCGTTTCTAAGCTCTTCAATCCAGTATCTATTCCTGTCCAAATCAACATTTCTATGTCTATCGTTGCCTGCGTATTTCTCTTGGTATTGCTTTTTAATCTCATCCATCACATTTTCAGGTTTAGTCTCATAGGGAATTTGGTATAGTTGCGAAAATATCTTGTGCTTTGGGATTGGTAGTTTAATGGATGACTTACCATCCTTTCTGTCCTTTCTTTCCTCTTTACTAAACATAGACTTCGTGACATATTTGGCCATTGAGATTCTAACAGCAACTTGGATACCACTTGGGGCCCAGATTTCATATAGTTCCCCAGTTAACA
>JAJLVY010000384.1:0-10084 GCA_030570475.1 Liangdongia dendrica
TAAAAAAAATATAAACAACAAGAATAAATAAAATCAACAAGAACAAAACAAAAACCAACCAAAAGAATAGACGATAAAGCCATGTCGTTCGATCCGGAAACAGAGGAGAGAATCAAAGACGTCACCACCAAATTCAACAAGTTCATTGCCTCGCAGAAGCAGGACATCATCAGATCCAAAGAACAGTACAACGCTCAAGTTACAGCTCTCCATGGCGACTACAAGGAACTGGTGAGCAAGATCCAGGACCTCGACTCGAGGGAAAATGAGCTCAGCACGCTCATAGAGAAGGAATACAAAGATGCTAGAAGCTCTACGCAGCACATTGAGGAGCTCAAGCTGAAACAGACTGCGCTGCAGAACGAGCGTGACTCGTTACAGAAGAGTGTGTTGGAACTGGGTGCTAAGGTGCAAACGAGACGTGCTGAGTTGAACACGTTGAAGCTGAACCAGCAGAAACAGGCTGAGATCACGCTGCCGGAGACGCTGTTGTATGAACAGCTCCTGGGTTTCAAAATTGAAGGGTTGCAGGATGACTTGTTGAGGTTTGTGTTTAAGCAGATTGACCCACAGCACCCTGACAAGGTGTACTCGTTCAATCTGAATGTGAAGGAATATGAGTATAAAGTTGATGCCATTGCGCCTGAATTGCCTGGTGAGCGGTTGGATGCGATTCTGAAGGAATTTAACCAGTCTAGAAACCTGACTGTGTTTCTCAAGCAGATGAGAAGTGCATTCAAGGAGCTGTCTTGATCATTAATGCTGATTACAGTTGTGACTTGTTTATGTTTATTTCACCATTCCGGTGAAACTAGACTATCATCATGCACGGCATTGTGATCTAACCTAATCTTGTGACAGATATCAATGGACAACGGACGAGATATATTATGGTGAACCAACACTGTGTACCAACACTGACTCACCTGTTCAACTGTAACAGCACGGTAAAGAAAATATAACAATGAATTAGGTGGTTCAACTCCAGGCAAACCAGGGCATTCTGGGGTCGATGATTAGTGCTGGGTTAGGGCTCGGGCCATCAGCAGTGGGCTCCTCTTCACGCTGAACATTGACACGTCCTTGACATATTTTGCCATTTATCTGATGCTCACTGGTATTGGTATTGGGTGCACCGTGCAGACCAAACATCATTGCAGTGCAGTGCAACTCCCCGCAAACAGGACCGTGCAGTGGCTCTCAGCACACAGAATGTTATAAGGGCCATTGGGAACTCGATGGGTGTTGCTCTGAGTTCCCTGATTTACACAAACACGCTGGTGAAGGAGGCTAACATACTAGCGGATGATGCGATACCAGCACGTATTAGTAACCAGTTGTTGGACAACCCGTATGCTAAACCAGATTTCACTCAGTTCAATGCGGGTGAGGCTGTTGTGGTGAAGACTGTGCTGATGAAGTCAATGAAAAACATCTTTGTTGTGGGGGCGTGTCTTGTGCTGTCTTTCTTCATCAAGGATCACAGCATGAAGATTGGCGACAGGGCTTCTGTGAAGGATCCAGCAGATGTTGACATGGTTGTCATTGAGCAAACTGATGGTGTCAAGTCAAAATGATGTGTTTTATAGAGGAATAAATGGCTTGTTTGTTCTGTTATTTCTATTGCTGAATGGGAGGACATTGCTAGTCATTTCCCAACGCCCATTTTCAGTCATAAAGTCTACTTTACACTTTACTGGTAACATTGTAGTGCTACATTCAGTATTGTCTCTATATCATCACTATTGATTTGTAACAAATCTCCAAAATACACCAAATTTTGACGAAACTTCTCCACCAAAAAGGCCATATATCAACTCAATTCGTACTCTAGACGTCTACAACAAGCAAATGCATTCAATTCCACCCGCAAAACAGGCAGTTTCTCATCGTTGATGTTGATTTTTATTGATTTTATGAAAATGAAATTTTTCAAAATGTAAAAAATCAACAAAACCAACAAAACCAACATCAAACAGCAGTTCAAAACCGAAAAGAACAGATTATGAGGCTGAATCCACTGGTTGTACTGGCATCGACACTCGCACTTCTCACCGCACCTGCAACAGCCTCGCCAGGTGACAACCTCGATGAGTTCTGGGACTGCACACAAGCGTGCGAGCAGCAGCAGTGTCACCATAACCACGACGTCCACAACGACAACATGTTTACACAGCTCGCCTTCACGCCGCTGCCTAGCGTACTGAAGCTGCTTTTCTGGGACTGTGTGTCGAACTGCGACTACGAGTGCCAGCAGATTGTGACGAATCTGCGTGTGAGCAACGGAGAGGAGGTACTCCAGTTTCATGGCAAGTGGCCCTTCAAGAGAGTGCTATACACGCAGGAGTTTGCCTCCTCGCTGTTCTCGCTGCTGAACTTTGTGCCACACTACATCAATTTCCACAGGCTGCGGAAGGAGCATGCCCGTGCTGTGAGGAACTACAAGGTGCTGTACGAGGATGTGCTGATTATTGCTGTTGTTGCGATGGGTGCGTGGATCTCGAGCACGGTGTTCCACCTGCGGGACACGCTGCTGACGGAGAGGCTGGACTACTTCTTTGCTGGTGCAACTGTGCTGAGTGGGTTCCATGCGCTGCTGATCAGGGTGTTTCGCTTTGACCTTGATGTGCGCAAGAAGAGGGCTGTCAGTGCTGGGTGCTGCTTGCTGTACTTGTACCATTTTGCACGGCTCAACTACGACTGGTCGTATACGTACAACATGCAGGCGAACATCACTGTTGCCATTTTGCAGTATGCCCTCTTTTTAGTGCTCGCCTGGCAGCACTACAAGCAGCATCCTGAGCGTAAGTTCCTATGGATCACTCCGATATTTCTGATTGCGAGTGTTGTGTTTGGCATGAGCTTTGAGGTGTTTGACTTTATAGCCCTGTCGTGGCAGGTTGATGCGCATGCGATCTGGCACTTGACCACCATTGTTCCAAGCTTTTATCTATACAAATTCCTCGAGGATGATATTGACAGTCTACGTGAGAAGTATGTGGATTGATTTGAATCGAATCGAATATAAAGGATGAAAAGATGACAAAACACTATAAATTCTTGACTGTATCTTGGTGTGCAACAGGCCCATCCAGAATCTTGAGCTCCTCGTCTGTAAAGAGTCGTTTGAATGTGTACATAGCCACCAGCACGGATAGTAACAGCACGAGTGGGAACCCAATGGCACCTTTAGTATCAGTAATGGCAAATTCTGCAACAAACCCACAGAGACTGATGGCAATAAACAGATAGAGCTTTTTCTTTGGCACGCGTCGTAGACTCGACTCTTTCGAGAACCTCGCCTCCTGGCAGCAAAAGCGGATTCTGTTCACGATTTCATTGCCATGGAGCCCATTGATGCCCATGAGGAAGAAGAGCCCCGCGAGGACACACTGTGGAATGAGCCCCAGACACACAAGTAGAGGCCTCGACATTGTGCCCAGAAGCATGAGCCCCTGCATTGTGTTTGTGACTCGCTGCTCCACTGTGCCCACAACCTCGCCATCGTCGTCTTTGATGAGCAGCGACTCTGTGTGCAGTGGAGCCTGTGGTATCAGTCCATTGGGACATGGAATTCCCAGCACGCCTGCAACACCAGTGACGATTCCCAGGAGGAAGAGGTCGTAGTGGAACGCAGCAGGCTTGCGCAGCTTGTATTGTGCGCTCTGTGCCATGAGGGACGAGATGGAGTGGTCAAAGTAGAAGAGGATGGTGAGGATGATGCCAAAGGGTAGTGCGATAAAGACGTAGCGCACAGGGAGTCCCGTCACGTCTACCCAGTCCGCACGCCAGGTGGGCTCGAAGGACCTTGTGATGGGCAGCTTCTTGAAATTTACATTGCTGAAATAGCCACCAAAGTGTACCATCCCAGTGAAGAACACGACGCAAAGGGGGGTCGAGTAGTCCACCACAAACTGTCGAATGGTGCTGTTGAAGTAAGTGGTGTTCCCAAAGAGGCTGCCAAAGAGCCCCACGACACACATCACGATGGCCACGACGCAGCTCGCAAAGCCAGAGGCCCCGCTGTCTGCTGGACTGAACTGCCTCGAGAGGATCTGAACGCCCTTTTGGCAGTACACCACGTTGATAAAGAGACCAAAGATGTCGCAGGGGAAGCGTGTCACGAACCTGAGCGCAGCAACAGCGTTGAGCGCAGCCAGGACAAAGTGGAACAGCATCGCCCAGATGGCCACCCAGAACATGAAGGGGAAGTAGAGCCTGTGTGGGAGGTTTTGGCTTTGGCCGCCATTGCCCACGAGGATCTCGTAAACGGTGTAGTTGAAGATGGAGATGGGCCCCGTGACGCCCACAATGGTGAGTGGCTGGCCACCCAGTATGCCAAAGACGACACCGCCGAGTGCAGAGGCGAGCAGCACCTCGTTGACCCCGTACGAGTTGTCTGTGCGATCGAACATGTCTTGTGCAAAGGCGATGGCTGGGAAGATGTTGGAGAAGTAGGTGAGCAGCGTGGCTGGGACGACTCTGTATGTGAGCGCGTCAGTCCAGTCGGAGGCATAGTGCGGCAGCCTGGCCTTGACGTCGGTGACAATACCGTCGAATGGCTTCCTGAGTGGCATTCCTTGGTCTCCTTTTTGGTGTGCTGGGACCCTGGAAAACGTTGTCAAAAGGTGCCATAAAAATGTGGGTATTAAATGTTTTCGAAGCTCATCTCATCGCTTATGTCATACATGCATTTGATTGCATTTAGTTGCATGTTTAAATATTTGCTCAAAAAAGTGTTTGCTGAAAAGTTTATGAACGTGATTTTAAACTGTTTATGAGTTGTGCTTTACCACACTTTCAGCATCCAGATCCAGAAACCTCTTTCTGACTGACTACTTTTTTTTTGACTGAATGGGGAGGCCTGTTGCTCACTTTCTAAGTAAAAATATGGAACCTCCTGGCCTTTATGCCCAAAAGGGTGTCACATTACAAGAACCTGCTTTGTTTAAATATGAATCGCTCAATGGGTTCGTATGAAGAAGGCTTTAATGCTAATCCAAGCACACCTTTTGGGAGTCAACTTAATCAGTTACTTAGTTGCGATTGATGATGATGATGATGATGATGATGATGATGGTACAGACACAGTGAATCGGTTGAGAATTCCAAAGAATGCAGCTATTAATATCAGAGCTGTGATAGCTGCTGTGTCGTATAAGCAACTGGATGGCTGGAGAAGAGATGCTGGAGAAGTGTTGCAGGGACTCTGACAGTTATAAGGCACGAGTGTTTAAACTGCCAATCAGAGTGTATATTCGATGCTTTAACCGAGATCGACCTGTGCAACCTGTGTGGTTGTTAAAATCTATCGCAGTGAATGATGATAGAGAGATGAAGAGTCCAAAGGTTGAAACTTGTGAAGGAAGGGTTGTGATGTTTGATTTTGATTTTGGATGTACATAATTTACAACCCTGATGGAATACTTGTATTGTGTTTGTTTTTGAATTAATTTCAATTTCTAGGAAGCGGTGTCTCACTCTCATCACGAAGTTCCCCACCTTTCTCATGAGTATTGGGTGCTTCTCAACGTGTGTAATTCTCGGAATCTGAAAATAATGAAAATACTACAAAAGTGGTTAAGAAACGGAACGAATGTATTAAAATAGCACCAGGTGTAGTCTATCGGATATCTGATAGATCTGATCTGATTTGATATAATAGATTGTAATGTCATGGGTATCAAATCAAATATATATATATATAATAAATATGCAAATAACTAGGATGAAGTAGTGTATATGAGAATGAATGCAGCCGGCTGACGTCAAGATGAATAGAAATGATTTTTAGGAATGATTGGACCTAGGCGGCCTTGATGTTTGACTTTGGGTAGTCGTTGAACTGGAAGAGGTGGATGCTGGTGGAGGACATGTCTGGTGAGTTTGAAGGGGTGCTAGTCTCAGAGTGCGACAGTGGGGGAGGGCACTCAACGTCGTAATGTTGTCTAGTCTTTGTACTTGTTCTTGTTCTTGTTCTTGAACTTGTGACGATGTTGAGTATGAGTGCGAGTGCCAGGAGGAGGATCCCCAGGGCAAGGAGCAGCACGGAGGGGTGCTTGAGGAGCTTGTGTTGGGAGTTGACAAACTCGTGCTGGGCGAAGGCGTAGTCAAAATCAATTAGGGAGGCGAGCTCGATGTTGCCGTACTCGTAGTACGCATGCTCTCTGACGAGGTCAATGTTGTTGGCTGAGGGGACCACCATTGTTATTATTCTAGTAAATGATGAATAAATGATAGGGATAGGGATATAGAGTGCAGAGAAACACAAATCAACACCAGATCAACTATCAACACTTTGCTTCATGGCTTTTTGCCATTCAGGGCAAATAAAAATTTTATGTGTTTAGATCTGCCATGGCAACAGCTGCACTCGGTATCGATCGTACTAAATATATATAAATAGAAATTATAAATAGAAATTATAAATAGAAATCAATAGATCAAAAATAGATAGAGACTCCGCTCACTAAATAACAATTAAAACCTTGTTAAAACCAAACCATTATAAAACCTTGTTAAAACCTTGTTAAAACTACCAGAATTACCAGAATCACCACCAAAATGACCACCAAAATGTGTATTATCGCTTCTCTGCATGAAAAAAAAAAAGAAGGAAAAAGAAATTCTAATTTCCGCATTTGGAATGGTGTCCGGGTGTTGATTTTTATTGTTGTCAGGTGACGTTTTATTTTTTATTTCTGGATGACGTCATTCTTGTTTATTATTATTGTTGTTGTGGTGGTGGTGGTGGTGGGTTCGATTCTCCAATTACAACCATGTTTTATATATATATGCCAGTTAATTTAATACAGACAACTCTGCAATCCTCCTCTTGAGCACATCAACAGCCTGTGCAACACTATACTCCCGCATCCCAGCACCCATATCCAGCTGTATGCTCTCGAGCTCCTGTGCATCCGTGCTCGCCTGCACCCAGAACTCTCCACCGTCCCCGTCCAGAGGCACCAGCGTCTCTAGCTTCTGCGACTGTGTCAGGTACTCTAGAATCTGTTGGTACTGTGCCACATCACTGCTGCTCCTCTCTGCCTGTCCTTCTGTGCTCATATTCTTATTTCTTCTAGGTTATTTCTTATTTGATGTGTCTTTTTTTTTTATAGTTAGTTAGTACTGGTGGTTGAAAATATTTTCAAAAACTTTGGGAACAGAATCAGCACCAAGCAGAGTAAAGTTTATACAGTGCCCATAATGACTTCCTTAGAGGTTATTAATTGTAAAATAGAGACAACCTTCATTTAAATCTCAAGACTTCATCTTCACCCATGTATTCCAAGAATACAGAATACACCCCAGTAGTGTCTAGCATTTATAGGATTAGATTCCTTGGTTTAGTTGATATAGTTTATATAGAAAACCTTTTATATTATTTTATATATACACATACAATCATCTATTGGTTCAAGGACACGTCCTTCTTCTCCTGGGACTCGCCCTGCTTCTCCAGCTCTTCACGCACCTCCTCTTCCAGCTCCTCTTCAACAACAGTAGACCCTTGTTTGTCTTGTTCTGATGAAGGATCCTGCTGCTCTTTAGATAGCAGTCTGTTCAGTGCCGAAGACTTATCCGCACGCAAGTCCTGGTACGTCCCTGTCTCCGCGACATCGCCCTGCTTGTCCAGCACGATGATTCTGGAACTGTGCTTGATCGTCGACACACGGTGCGCAATCGAGATGGTGGTGAACCCGTCCTCAGATCTCTTGTAGAGCGTCTCCGCAATCACCTTCTCGGACTTGGTGTCGAGCGCAGACGTTGACTCGTCCAGGATCAGGATTGGTGGGTTCAGCAACAGTGCCCTCGCGAGCGCAATTCTCTGGCGCTGCCCACCCGAGAGCTGGGTGCCCCTAGGCCCCACAATCGTCCTTATCTTGTCTGGGAACTCGTCTATAAACACCATCACGTTGGCGCGTCTCAGTGCGTCGTTTAGCTGCGCAGGCGTGTACTGCTCGATGCCATACGTGATGTTGTCGAGGATCGTGCCTGAGAACAATGAGGGCTCCTGCTGCACCACGCCAATCTTCTTTCTGTAGCGGCGCAGGTTGAACGTCTTGATGTCCTCGCCGTTGATGAGGATGGCACCCGAGTCAACGTCGTAGAATCTCAGGAGGAGGGAGGTGATGGTGGACTTGCCGGACCCTGAGGGCCCCACGATGCACACATGCTCGCCTGGCTGGATAGTAAAGTTGAGCCTGTTGAATATCTCAACGTTCTGGCGCGTAGGGTACTTGAATGCAACGTCTTTGAACTCGATTGTGGATGTGAGGTCAGCAACGGTAGGCTGCTTCCCGATGGTTGATGCAATGGTGGGTTTCCTGTCGTTCAGCTCAAAGATTCTAGCAGCTGCGCCTGCACCTTTCATCAGTTCAGAGTAAAAGTTGGACAGGCCAAACATTGAGGAGCCAGTGTACACGGCGTACATCATGAATGAGGACAAGTCGCCCACCGTGAGCGACCCGTCTCTGATTAAGGCACTGCCGATTCCCAGCAGTGTGATCAAACCAATGTTGGCAATCAACCCGGTGGAGCCAAAGAACACACCAGACATGGTGGCCTCTTTAAAGCCAATCTTGAACACCTCGCGCACGGATTTCGAGTACTTGGCCACCTCGTTGATCTCACCACCATACGCCTGGATTGTTCTTGTCGAATTCAGCTGCTCCTCGGCAACTTTGGTCAAGTCACCGATGGATTTCTGGAGGTCCCTGGACAAGTTTCTGATCCGCTTACCATAAATAAAGGCCATGATGCCCAGTGGTGGGGCGAGCAGCAGCATGATTGACGTGAGCTTCCAGCTCACGAGGCTCATCATGGTGAGGCCGACACCTCCAGAGAGCACGGCACGCATACCGTCGCTGATGTTCTGCGTGACGGACCTCGACACGATGGAGGCGTCAGAGCTGAGTCTCGAGATGAGGTCGCCCACCCTGTTGTTGTCGAGGAACGCAGCGTCCTGCTCGAGCGAGGCCTTGAGCGTTCTCGTTCTGAGCCTGGCGACAACCTTCTCGCCAATGGTGCGCAGCAGTATCACGCGCCCCGTGTTTGCGAGGGCGCCAATGATGAATACACCGCCAATGGCGACAAAGAACTGGTTGATGGACAGGCCGTAGATGGACACCTGGTTGATGGACTGCACGTTGCCCGCGTCGAGGAACTTGCCTATAATGAGCGGCACGCTCATGGAGATGGCGGACGAGATGGCCAGCAGGCCCAGTGCGCCAACAAGCGGTCTGGTTTCTGGTTTGGCGAGCTTGAAGAGGCGCTTGATGTCTGCGAACCCTGACGCTTTCGAGTCGTGTGGTGAGAGCTTGTCAGTGGCATCTGGCTCTGGTTTGGCTTTGGTTGCTGTGTCAGTCTCTGTGTCAGTCTCTGTGTCAGCATCTGGTCTGGCGACACCTGACTTGAAGCGGCATGGGAGTCTTGGGGATGCCAGCAGCTGGTGATGGAGGTGTAGTGGCTGCTGGTTGTGCTGGTGATGCCAGAGGTGGGTGTTTGGTCCTGGCCTGGAGCACAGTCTTCTCGCCGATAGCAGTCCTAGTCTGAGCATCAGGTGTAGTGGTGGTGGCAGCAACGACTCTGGACCAGTCTAATCAACTATTAATCAACTATTAATCAACTATTAATCAACTATTAAACCAGTATTACACCAGTATAAACCAGTATAAACCAGGTTGCCCGCCAGCTCATAAAGTCACCCGGCCGCCTAAATCCGATACTGAAATAAATCCAATTTTATTTCCAGATTAGGAAGTCAAGAAATGTGACGCGTTTAAGACAAAGAGACACCAAAAGAGACACCAAACAGACACCAAAGAGACACGATAACTGACCAGACTACTACTAGATTCCAGTGCCATGGCAAGATCCTACGAGAAGAGCGTGAAGGAGACCATCCAGGATGCACTGCTGCAACAGCACCACGGCCAGCAGTTCGAGGGACACGCAGACGATGCAGACGATGCAGACGAGGACAGTGCGTTTGATGTTGAGCTGGAGTATAAGGGCCTGGGCAACCTGTCTGCGCTCAACGACAAGTACTTGCAGTACAAGAAACAGGTGGTGGATGCTA
>JAJLVY010000385.1:0-10078 GCA_030570475.1 Liangdongia dendrica
ACTGAATCGAATCGAATTGATGACATGACATCTTGTATATAACTATAAATATAGACGAAAACAGAAATGGGTCATTATAATAATATTAATATTGAAAAATATTCACTAGGACTGTATGACTTGAATAAATATATACAATTATGCGGAAGCAGTCAAATATGCTTTATACGACTCTATATCTTTGGCAGCTTCGTTGACAATTTCATCAACTGATTTGACGTTAACATCAATGACTGCACTGTATGGCTCGGTATCCTGTTGTGGTAATTCCAAGATTGCAAATTG
Source organism: Liangdongia dendrica (assembly GCA_030570475.1). Lineage (NCBI taxonomy): Eukaryota > Fungi > Ascomycota > Saccharomycetes > Phaffomycetales > Wickerhamomycetaceae > Liangdongia > Liangdongia dendrica. The sequence continues at coordinate 286 of JAJLVY010000385.1, forward strand.
ACTCTCCAGCATGCTGGACTTCATGAAGTGTCCCTGTCTTTGCTCGGTTCTTCTGATCAACTCCTCTTTAGTGGCATATAGAATGATGAAAAAGAAAGTAGTGTCTGGGGCTTTGGCGATGATCTCGTCCCTGTAAACTTTTTTCAAGGCTGAACAAGATACCACAGAGGTGTGGGTTTGGTCCTTCTTTGCGGCTTCTGTTGATTGCAAAGAGATTTGTTCCAACCAGTCCCATCTATCTTCATCGGTTAGTGGGATCCCACTGGCCATTTTCTTGACATTCTAAATGGATGTGTTAATTAATCTTTATTTTTTTTTTGTTTGTTTGTCAACATACAGCTTCTGGGTGGATAGCATCACCTTCGAGGAACGCAACATCCAGCTTTTTGGCCAGTTCTTCGCCAATGGTGGTCTTACCGGTACCAGCAGTACCACCCACAACTATCACAGTCTGTTTGCCCATCCCTGTATACACTGTTTTCCCTTTTTCCTACCAGATGATGGCGATTGTAGTGTTTCTATCGTGAAAGAGATGGTGATTTGGAGATGTGGTTTACACTTTATGCTTCGGGCGTCAGTAATGCATCTCTCTCTTTGGAGGAAAAAAAAACACACTAATCAAGCAACCATCTGGCAGTTCCTCAAGTGGAGAAACAACTGATGTGATGCTGTATCGTCTGGTGTGCCACCCTGAGGCAAAGCTTTACAATCTTCTGGGGGTGGTTGGAATTAAGAGGTCTCTTCATATATATACTTCCTATATACTTCCTATATACTTCCTATATACTTCCTATATACTTCCTATATATTAATTAATATTCAGGCTTAAATTCAACAACACACAGAACATCAATGTAATCATTTTACAGATACACACAGAATACACCCCTTGGATCCCCACTATTTAAAACTCACTCATACACTTACTTCACACTGGAAACATATAACTATACCCTCGGATATACTATCACACTGTAAACCCCCTTCGTATATTGCCTCTTTAGGCAATTGGTGCTTTCGCCTTTGCCAGAATTTCACTACGGGAAAAAAAAAAGCAGAGTGCTGGAAATCAAAGAAAGCTCCTTCTGATTCCTTTTGACATCCAACCAGTTGTGCCTCAATAATACATATACACGACAGCACACTAGATAACCAACCAGCTGAACCACGCGCTAAAGATCATTGAGTGTGTGTGTGTGTGTCTTTTTTTTTTTTTTGATTTGAACAGTTTAGCCCAAATTTCAGTTTAACAAATTTGACAACAAAACACCAAAAGCTAACTTGAACAACAACAGTCCCTCTACTGCAGAAACCATAACCCATCAGGCTCCAAACACACTAAAATACTACCATAATGAGCATCGAAATCACACCAAGCTTGTTGGAATTTAAGCGTAAGTTTGCCGTTGTTTGCATCTTTCTTTTTGATTGTGTTCTTTGTTTGTTGTTGTCCTGTTTGTTTATTTATCATCAATGTTGATTGATCCCAAACCCTTTAGAACAAACAAAAGATGGTGTTTTGGAGGAAGATTAGTGTGACCCGTTTGGAAACTGTTGATGATGAATGAATAGAACTGCGACTTCAGCTGAGCTCACCTTTGCTTTTTACTGTTGTATTAATGTTATTATAGCACCATTCACACAATCCTCTACTGAGCACATCACCATAACAAACAACTCTGACGAAACTGCTGCTTTTAAAGTCAAGACCACTGCTCCAAAATTGTAAGTCCCTTATACTGAATGTTTACTTGAGAATAGCATCTGATTAACAAATTTTTAGGTACTGTGTCAGACCAAATGCTGCTATCGTTGAACCAGGTAAATCTATTGATGTTTCCGTCATCTTGTTGGGTTTGAAGGAAGAGCCAGCTGCTGATTTCAAGTGCTCCGACAAGTTTCTGATCGTTGCTTTGCCAGCTCCTTACGACTTGGGTGACAACACTGTTGCTGATGTCTGGAGTAAATTGGAGGCTGAATTTAAACCACAGTCCGTTTCCAAAAAGATCAAGGTTAAGTATTTGTTGGATGCTGCACCACATCAATCTCAAGCTGCACAATCTGTTCCGGCTCATCAATCCACCACTGGTGATGATTCCCTAGATCTATCTCAATCTACCTCTGCCGCTGCTGCTGCTTCCGGTGTCTCTTCAGGCCGCTCCGCCTCTGCTACCGAAGCTACACTAACTTCCAGAGCTCCAAAATCATCTGCTATTGACTCCACAATCTCTGATGAACTATCACAAGAAAAGAACAAGATTGATGCCTTGAACCAAAAGCTAGATTCTAACGTTGCCGAAAAGTCTACAAAGTCCACCACTACATCCACTGCTGATGAAAATCTTGACACTGCTAACTCTAGTGGTTCCTCTATTGCTACATTTGCATTGATTGCTTTAATCTTTTTCATTTTGGGTTGGTTGTTCTTTTAAATGAAATTAAAAAAGAGATGCAATCCTGAAGTAATATTAAAATCATCAATCAACCAATCAACCACCAATAAACCAATAAACAATCAACTTCAGACAAACAATTATTACAACTATGGTTAAGAATCCTCTATTTTGAAATTATCTATTCGTGAAACAGTTTGAACACTACGTATCCTCCTCCTTTATTTTTCTATATCCCTGGTTTTTATCATTTGTTTTATCTAATCTAGTTATATATATCTTGTGCTATTAGCTCGTGTGTTTTTAAACTTTTACTTGTTATTCTCCTTTATATCCAAATAAAACATTTAAATCTTAAACAAGTGTTAATTAACCAAGGTTTCAGTAAATAATACACTACAGTAACCAATATTATTACCCAGAAACATCAGCATTAATGTATACAGTTTATTTGTGATATATTATGTCATATCCAAAGCTTAAGCTTCAAGAGCAAGACGACCCTTTGGGTTGGTAACCTTCAAACCCAAAGCCTTAGCACGGGACAAGATTTCAACTCTGTTCTTAGAAGAGACACCGTGAGCAATTTCAGCAGCATAGGTCTTGGTGTGCAATAGCAACAAGTCCAAGTCCTTGATGTTGTTGACTAGGAAAGCCTTGTGGCCAGATGGCATCATGTGTCTAGTCTTCTTGTTGGAACCGAAACCAATCTTTGGTTGTGGAATGGTACCTCTGAAACGACGTCTGACACAAGAGTCAATACCCTTTTGCTTTCTCCAAGCTTCAGAGACACGAGCGTAACGGTCAGAGTGGTGACGCTTGAATTTCTTTTGATGTTTCTTAACAATCTTTGGGTGTGGTAGGGAAGCAGCCATCTAGAAATAATTGTTAGTTGGTGTTTCTTTGTAATATTAATTTATTATCGTGTGTGTGTGTGTTGTTTGTTGGCTTTCAGGAGAATAACAAATAGAAAAAATTGGATTCAAAACATTATATTTTGGGCTGCTTGTTTGTGATGTGACAATAATCCAGTAATTCACACCATACACATCGGAAATGAGTTGTTCCTGCTGGTCATGAAAGTAATATGATCCTGTTCACCGTTCACAATTAAAATTATTCCTTCATCAAAAGACTCCAAAAATAAAATACACGACACTGGTTCAAATCAAGGAAACTGTTCATATAATTGCTGGTTCTCTCGCTGTGTTGTCACTCGCATCCTTCTCCATTTATCATCTCTCCTTATGCTCCATTTCAAGACATACCTTTTCTGTGTGATTGATATCTATCTATTCAGTATACAAGTACTTCAAAAGTTTGTCAAATTTTGTTTTGTTAGGAAATTTTCAGAATCATCGATTTTCCGGTTAGCACACTCAAATTGCCTAAAGTAGTAATTTTCTGTGGTGTCAACCAACTTTTCGACGGTTCATCAGCGCTTGGGTGGAAACGAAAAGCGACTCTTTTTTTTATAAAGTAAACAGTCACAGATTATTACATCCGAACATTTATTTGGGAAATTGAACCCTAAAGCAGGTCATGTGACTTGGGTCTTCATTGGTGGATTATCAGCAGTGAAAAACACATTATAACTAACCACCTTGCAAGCATTGTGTTGATAAACATTAACTTACAGATAGATGTCTTCGGAACAACAACATAATGGAACATACCATTATATCAATCAGCAAGGTGAGTCTTAGTCTTATACCAGGGTTGAATATCAAATTCGAGTTAACATCTCTTTGTTTAAGTCCAATACAAGAAATCACTGCCAAATCCATTACAAAACTTGATACAACTATATAATTTATCAACTATCGCAGAGTCTGTGGCCAGAGTTAATGATAATGGGACTAAGGGTGTCAAGCTGAGAAAGTCATACAAAGCTTATATCAGTGATCTTCCAGGGAAGCATACCGTTATACCGAAGAATAGAACCATCTCACCAATAGTATTTGCCCCTGATCGTGAAGGTGCTCCAATTGTTGTCAAGAAATTGGATCCACAGATGCTAGACCATACCCTAAACTTTCAAAAGACTCCGGATTACGGTATCCCAGGCTTTGATATCGCTAATTTGGCCATTGGAGATGCTAGTCAAGGTGCAAAGAGAAAACAACGTCGCCCTAATGATGAATTAGAGGATAATAAGCGTCGTCGTGTAGAATAATTAACAGCAAACTTTACACAAATAATGAACGTTATGAGAATAATATTACAATTCGTATGATCTAATTAAATATATTACTTTGGTGTCCTTTCTTTTTGCATTGTTCCTTGTCTTAATATCAAGCCGGTCTCAAGAATGGTCTTTATCATGAGTATCGTTTCCATTGCTGTGTCTAACAGTGTTTATCCGTGTCGTTGCATATTCACTAATATTTGGCATCTGCAATGACCGATGGTGGTTCGTAATGCTCAACTTGTTCCCAATTAAACTTGGGGTTTGTGCCACTAATGCTCTTATAATAGTCTTCTTTATATGCAAGGTCAAATCTAAAACTGACCAGGTTTTATTGGCAAACTCAAGGCGTGGTAATTCAAATATGAAATTAGAAACATTGATCAATCTCATCGTACCAGTACCTCTGAATGTGATACACAGTGTACAAGGATGAACTTTCATGGAAACAATACTCATATAGTTTGATGCTCGCGTCATCATCTCTTCAAATTCATCATCATCTTCTTCATCACTATCATAATTCATGTTGAGCCCATCATCAATAATCAATCCATTTGTCTTGATTGTAGATGAAGTTATACTACCATTCTGTGAATCTCTGCGGTTCGACTGTCTAGTGTAACTAGAGCGTTTGATATCTTGAGACTTTCTGGTAACGTTGTTATCCAGAGGTGTTGTGCCTGTGGATCTCATAGAAGCTGATCTTTTCAACTGTGGTGTAGGCTTCACCTTGGCTGCTGACTCGCCAGTCTTCTTTTGTAAATCTGGTGCTGAACGACGTTGACTAATGGCTAATAGTGATTCAGAATCCTCACCATACATGCGAGACTCTGTGTCACCTGGAAATGCATATTTCATTATCTTCTCAGCAGTTTTTTGTTCAAGACTCACTTTAATTGGCAAAATATTGATATCAAATCTGCGCAGGACAGCAATGCCTCCAACAGGGTGGACCATCATCCAGTTTAGAGTAACCAATGGTGAAATTGCTTTATCATCATCATTCTTTGGAATTCCTTTCTCTCTGAGAGGAGAGAATAAAACTGGGAATGTTGCGTTCTTATCTAAATTAATTACTTCAATATTTTCCAGGTACACAAAGTTACGATCTGAACGATCTGTACCAACAACACGCTTGAAGACTGTATTGGTCAGATAAACGTCTAAGAATGGAATCTGATCTTCATCCAGCATGTTAAGCTTTATATCATCTGCTCTAATGGCCCACTCTAGCGAATTATCATTGGCTTTCGTTCTTTTAGCACCAAGCAATGAAGCCTTCATCAATAACAACAACTCATTCACCAACTCACTGCGGGTGAAGGAGGCTGTTTCTGAGTCAAACTTTTCCACGTCATTCAGTATAACTCTTCTACCACTCAAATTGTCTTCAACACGTTCTAACTTTCTAATAGAATCCTGCAAGAATTCAATTCTTCTCTTCAAATCAACCATATTATTCAAATCTAACTTCATCAACAATTTGTTCTCTTTGTGAGTGAAGGCAACATTACCTGGTTCCTTGTACATCAACAAGTCCATCACAATTGTGTAAACAGCTCCATACTGTCTAGCATCACAAGTTAGAACGGCAGATGATAAATCACATGAGATCTTCTTCATTGAATCTTCCTCGCATTGTGAAAAGAATGCAATATCTGGCTTCTGGAAACAGAACATAAGTGACGTCTTTTCCATAATTCTTGATTCAGACAATGCACTTCCATCATGACATAACTCAATTCCCAACCAAGGTGGCCATGAGGTTGTAGAACCGTAGGAGACAGGATTGTAAAACAATTCACCACTCATATCAATGTCTTCCTTGTGAAAAACAAAAATACTAGCATCTTTCAAAACGGTCCCATACCTTTTCTCAATGATGTGTTCATCATAAACTTCAGCAGCTTTCTTTGCATTGAAGGCCAAAACTTCCATTTCAATCTTTGGTGACACAACAATTGCACAAGAGTTTGGATCTTCATCAGTTTGGAGCTGGATTTGTGGGGAAACAAGTTTCACAAAATGGTCTTCATTGATAGTTGTTGCAATCTTGACACTCAATGTTCTCAATTCATCTTCGAAATTTCTTAATCTTTCAGATGCACGGGTCTCAGCCACGCTCTTTCCACAAACAGACGCCTTATGCTCTGATACATTTGTTGTAATTGGCGTTAAGCATTCTGGAGCACCATAGTTGTGCATTCTTTGAGATTCAATAATTTCATCTAACTGTGCAGTAGCTTTATTTTTCATATAACTTGAGTATTGACTTCTGGTATCAAACAAATATAAATATCTGTAGACGATGTTTCTGTTTGTATTATTCCATTTGAGCATCATATTTAAAATAGCATATCTGTTGGTGAATGTACTATTCTCAAAGTTATCAATCAAAATCTCTCTTGTAACAACCCTATCAAGAGCAATGCTGCAAACATCACCTGCTCTTACTTCATTTTCATGGATCTGATATGTGGAGCGCAAATGTTTCACATGCGTCAACCCTGTCTTCAATTTGTCATTGTCCTTGTTGATTTGATCAACTGTTAACTTATCTCTTGATGATAAGTTACTTTTGCTCTTCAATTTTTCAAGCTTCATATCATTAGCAGCTATCTTGAGTTCAATTTCTGACGCCCTTTGGTCAAAGCACTTGATTTGTGTGTTGGCAGTGTTTAAATCCAATGTATTACAATCATGGAACCATTCAAAGCCAAATGGTTCAACTCTCTCTCCAGTTTCTATATCAACCTGATATAAATCATCATAGTCATTCTTTTTAAAGAACAAGAATCTTGGAGAGGACATTAATGGGTATATCTGAATTAATCCTTTATAATCTTCAAGTGAGCTGGCTCTAATCTCAGTGAAATCTGAAATATCATTCCAAGAAGAGTCATTATCAAAAGATTCAAATCTGTGATTGGTTTCTAGACCCCCACTAGCATCTTGCTTTATGGTTGTAAAATCTTTATCAACCTCAAACGAACCTCTCACGGTCCTTAGGTCCAAATCAGTCAAATCAACTTTACCAATATGGAATTTCAATTTCATGTCCTTCTTCACCACATTCAAGAATGAGTTTCTTTGAAAAACCAACTCCTTACGTTGATGAAGATCCATATTAAATGAAGACATACGGCCCTTCAGCCCATAAGAAGCACACTTATCTCGTTCAATAGAGCTAATCTCATGGTCACGGTATATGTGAGTAATGTATAATGGTTCAATGCATGCCTGGTATTTGATTGTGTACAAGTACTGACCAAATTTCTTTGATGGTTTCTTTGGTCCAAATATAGAGCCATGGCGAACAGGCAATGAATTGGAAAAGTTATGCCACCAACTGAAGAAATGCTCAAATCCAACTGGCGAGAGTTGAATAGTATTGTAAGCCTCTGCATTCATAGATATCAACTTGAATCCAAGATGGATATATTCACTTCTGAAATCTTTGTACGCATCATACGTAGTTGGATCTTCAATAAACTCTGGCATGGACAAAAACACATCATAATGTGGTATGGATAAATGAGTTCTGGTGCCATCTGCAGCCTTTCTTTCAAATCCTAATTCAACAACAAGCTCTGCACCACCAGTTAGACTAATGCACTTCTTTTCAAAATAGTTGTCTTTCATTTTAGAAACTATTAATGGATCTGGCTTCGTATCCTTATCGAAGTAGTAACCAAAACACGATGTCTCAAAGTTTGCAGATTCGTCCGCCAAAAACACAGAATCAGTTGTGTCTCTATTCCATACTAAAATTGGCTCAGCCAGATGGTTTGGAACAGCAAACATGATTTGTTGACAATCAAATATCATAAAATCTCTTGGATCATCTTTTCTATTAATGCTACAGGTAACACTATCTTTGAAACCCAGTAAGAACCCAGAAGATTTACTGCACAGGTCATAAGGATCTTTAGAACCTTTTAACAAAACATGTAAAGCACCTCCATGATTCCAGTTCAAATTCATCCTGGCATGAAAATTAGTTCTTGTCTTATCCCAAAATCCAACCTTCTCTGACGGATCAACTGGCGGTTTCGTGAAATCGTCCAAGTTTAACATGACCTGCTGAATACATGGCTGGTATGAAGAACCCCATGTGATCTTGGTATTTTGATCTGAATTCACATCCCAATCTAACTTTGTGAAAATCTTTACCGCGCTAATAGTCTTTGGGACATTCAATGAATAGCATGCATCACTTAAACTCTTTTCACAACCAGGAACCAAGGGCACATAGACATGACGCACCTCTCTATGTGAATGGATCATTTCCTCACCAATAATCAAATTACCATGTATTTGAACAGCAGGTAATTCATCTGTTTGTTTGTTGGTGATTTTTGGCATATAAACCAAAGGAAGAGGATAATCTCTTAAGTGAAGTCTTAGTTCATCCAACCTCAAATCAATGTAAAGGGGTATCAGTGTTGAATATTCAGTATTCTTTGGTTGGCCCTTCCCAACGTCGTAGATAAAATCAGGTATTCCTTCTAATCCAAATGAAGGACTGCTAATATCCCAATCTAAGCCAGCTAGATTCAAATTAAACAAGAATGGAGAATTGGAAAAATCAAGAACTTTGTTATTAAACTTTTCAGGTAATTGTGAGTTATCGATCAACCCCCACAAATATGTAAAGTTCTTCTTAAACTCTTGTGCTGTGCTTGCTCTAAAGTTTTGGACTCTCTTGATCCATGATTTAGAGAAGCCTTCTCTCAAAACCTGTAACTTGTTCAACCCCTCTCTTCTCAGGTTGTTGTAATCTGTAAATGATTCCTTGTTAGATTTGTCGCTTGCAGAATACTTAGCATCAATCCCTAAGGCTGACTGAGAACCTTTCAATATTTTTGTAAAAGTGTTAGCCTTATCAATTATATGATTTGGAGTGTCGCTATAGATAAACCCTGTTGTACCTAGCTCTGTATTGGTTCTTTTTGATGCAGCAGTAAATGTAGATGACTTCACCACTGGAACATGATGGTTGTAACCTTTCAGTTGCTCAGCAATCTTGGCATCAAAAAGTGTCAATTTTTCATGTCGTGATCTCTGTTCAAGTAACCCAATCTGAAAAATCATCGATAATTGTGCCTCAAATGGATCATCATCCATACTGAATATCAAATTCTTGGATTTGACATTCATCTTTGGAATCTTAGTTGCTTTCTTTGCGTGTGGGTTGATGCATATTTCG
>JAJLVY010000386.1:0-10077 GCA_030570475.1 Liangdongia dendrica
CTTTTCGTCATCACCATCGACAACCTTGTACAATTCTTCATCGAAATCAGACAATTGGGCAGTCTTGGCCATGACATCCTTGTTCATCATGACTGGAGCTTGCAATGGACAGTAACCCTTCTTGGTCAAGAAAGACAAACCATAGTTGATCAAAGCTTGGTTCAAAAAGACACCGTATTGTCTCAAGAAGTAACCACGGTGACCAACGATACGAACACCACGCTCTGGGTCGTAACCATCTAGACGTAGCAAAACTTCGTGGTGGGACAACTTGGCTTCCTTACCGGTGGCAGTAGCAATCTTGGCTACATCCTTGACACCTTCTGGGTACCATTTCTTGACAAGTTGGTTGTTGTCCTCGTCATTGGAGACGACGACAGATTCGTGGACAATGTTACCAACTTGGTTAACCTTGAAACGCAAGTCCTTGTCGGTCTGTTGTTCCTTTAGGGTCAATTGCTTTTGTTGTTCGACAATGGCGTCCTTTTCCTTCACTAGTTCGGAGGCGTCTTCCTTGTTCTTGTACTTCAAACCAATCTCCTTTTGGATCTTGTTCTTTTGCTTGTTCAAGGAATCCAACTCAAATCTGATTTTGGTCCATTCTTTGTATTCATTGATGATTTCGTCAACCAACTCGACAGAGTCACCACGGGCCTTTTGGGACTTGCGGATGATTTCTGGGTTACCACCCTTCTCTTCAATAAACTGTGCGATGTCCAACATTGTGTACTTTGTCTTTGTCTTTGGTATACCAAGCTAGAGCTCAAACAGTTCAATTTGTTCAATTTGTTGTAAAGTTGTTCACTTTGTTGAAATGATTTTTTTGAGTTTCTCTGCATAAACACACCATCAGTGAGATGGCGTTGTGACACTTATGCAGTACAGGCCTGGGTGTATTTAACAGGAAGTGGAAGTGGAAGTGGAAGTGGAAGTGGTGTGTGGTGTGTGGTGTGTTGCTGATCACGTCTGGCAAAGAAAATATGAAAAGGGCACGGCACATAAAACACTCACTCCTATCTTGAGTTCACAACAAGTGCCTATATATACTTGTTCTTCTTGTTCTTTATAACACATATAACACAAACAAACACCCGTACACCATGCTTAGTCATCGGTAGCGCACCGCACATGAGGCCAAACACGAAAAATTGGTGTTAAAACATGGACTGATGGTCCAGAGGTTAGGACGTCGCCTTTACACGGCGAAGGTCCCGGGTTCGATCCCCGGTCGGTTCATTTCCATTTTTTTGTTTTTAAAGCGAATTAATATCGATAGAAAAGTAATTAGATAGAAATTAAAAATACGTATTGTAATTAATTTTTTTTTGGTATTGTAGGGTCATGAAACCATGGCGACATTCATTGTGAAGCAGAACCACCAAGCTTACTCGCTGGCATCGAACATTTCTTGTTGTACGTGTGCCAACCACCTCATCGCACCGGGTAACACTGAGATAGCCAGAAAAAATTTATATTTTGGCTTACTAGTATACTAGTAGTAGACACTATTACAAGATCAGAGTATTATATTAAACACCTTAAAGAAACAACAATGGTGCTTAAATCCACGTATTCAGGAGATGTCTCCGTGTACCAAGTCAGTGGTGCCAACTTCTCAAGAGCACTGCCAGACTGGCTTGCAAAGAAGCGCAAGAGATCATTGAAGAATGACCTGGAATACCAAAACAGAATTGAATTGATCCAAGATTTCGAATTTGCAGAGGCCTCCAACAGAATCAAGGTGTCGCCAGACGGCCAGTTTGCCATGGCTACTGGTACATACAAGCCACAAATCCACTTGTACGACTTTGCCAATTTATCCATGAAGTTTGAAAGACACACTGATGCTGAAAATGTTGATTTCACCATTTTATCAGACGACTGGACAAAGTCTGTTCATTTGCAGAACGATAGATCTATTGAATTCCAGAACAAGGGTGGTATCCACTACAAGACGAGAATCCCAAAATTTGGTAGAAGTTTGACTTACAACCCTGTTGCGTGCGATTTGTACGTTGCCGGGAGCTCGAACGAGCTGTATCGATTGAACCTGGACCAGGGTAGATTCATGAACCCATTTATTTTGGAGCCAAATCCAGAGAGGGGCGAGGGTGCTAACCACGTTAGCTTCAACAATGTGAACGGGCTCTTGTCTGTTGGTATGGAGGATGGTACCGTGGAGTTTTGGGATTCGAGAGCCAAGTCGAGAATTGCCAAACTATCTCTGCCAACTTCAAACTTTATGAATAATGATCCTTATGAAATCACCACCACCAGCTTCAAAGGTGATGGGTTGAACTTTGCCTGTGGTACTTCTAATGGTTACACATACTTGTACGATTTAAGATCATCTACCCCAACTCTAGTGAAGGACCACGGTTACGGGTTTGGCATTAAGAAGATTATATGGTTGAATGAAAACAGATTTGTCGCAGCAGATAAGAGAATTGCCAAGATATACAACGCACAAGATGGCAAACTATTTGCCTCGATGGAGCCAAGTGTTGACATTAATGACTTGGAGTGGATCCCAGACACTGGTATGTTCTTCACAGCCAATGAAGGTATCCAGATGCATACATACTACATACCGAACCTGGGTCCAGCTCCAAGATGGTGTTCGTTCTTGGATAACATCACAGAAGAGTTGGAAGAAAGACCAACAGACTCTGTGTACTCCAACTTTAGATTTATCACGAGAGCTGATGTTAAGAAGTTGAACTTGGCACACTTGGTTGGCACCAAGGTATTGAGAAGCTACATGCACGGTTTCTTTATCAACTCTGAGCTATATGACAAGGTGAATTTGATTGCCAATCCAAACTCGTACAAAGACCAAAGAGAAAGAGAGATTCGTAAGAAGATTGAGAAGGAGAGAGAATCGAGAATCAGAACTACTGGTGCTATTACAAACACTAAGATCAAGGTTAACAAGGATTTGGTTGAGAAGTTGACCAAGAAGTCTGGTGTTGCTGCTACTGAAACGATTGTTAACGATGACCGTTTCAAGGAAATGTTTGAGAACCCAGAGTTTGCCATTGACAAGGAATCCTTTGAATATAAACAACTTAACCCAGTGGAGTCCACCAAGGATACCAATGGTGATGATGGTGACGAGAAGTCTGATAAGCGTTCTAGAGCTTTGACTGCAGCTGAAGAGTCTGATGAGGAAAGAATAGCATCGAGAGAGAACAAGGGTATTGATTCTGAAGATGACGATTCTGAATCCGAGTCTGAGTCTGAGTCGGAAGAAGAAGATGATGAAGAGGAGGAAGAGGAAGAGGAAGAAAGAGAGTACCAGGATAAACTACAACAACTAAAGGCCAAGAAGCAACTAGATGCCATCAAGAGAAAGCAACAAGCCAAGGAGGAGGCTGACAAGTTCTTGAATGAGATGAAGACATACTCTACAGACAAGGATGTTTCCATTGCCGGTGACTCTACCGACTCCTTTGGCAAGCAACTAAAGAAGTTGACCAAGAAGGAGAGAGCTGAGCACGAACAAAGAAAGGGTGAAGTTCTACGGAAGCATGCTAGAGGTGAAGCTGAATTGACCTTCATTCCAAAGAAACCTGAAAAGAAGGCCAAGAAGAGTAGAGCTAGATTTGCCTCTGATGATGAAGATGGAAGTGATGGCAAGGAGGATTTGGAGAAGCATGGTAGAACTCGTCAAAGATTTGATGGCCGTAGAAGAGCAAGTAAGAATGCCTTCCGTGGTATGTAAAATTTTATTATTATTATTATTCTTATTATTATATAGTGCATTTTAATATAGAAAAGACTTACAATTGTATAAAGTGTGTAGTATATACACAAATAAATATGCTCTAGCTAGGTTCTATATGTCTAATATTTTCTTAAAAGCCAGACTTTTCAGCCAAGACAGTGGTGATTGCAACTTCAGTAGTGGATAGTAGGGAAGTGACACCAGCAGAGTTAACCAATGCACTCTTGATGGTATTAAACGGGTCAATGATCCCAGCCTCGTACATATCGACAATCTCGCCAGTTTGAGCATTGACACCTTTACTGAAATCACCACCACTGACAATCTTGCCCTTTAGTGTCTTGCCATCGAGGCCAGAGTTACTCAAGATCTTTTCGAACGGAGCAGCGAGTGCCTTCTTGACAACGTTGACACCGAGCTTTGTGTCAAAGGAGATGTTTCCAAAGTCTGCTCTTTGCAAGTCATCTGCAGCCTTGATCAACGAGACACCGCCACCAGGGAGGATTCCACCTTCGAGTGCAGCCTGTGTGGAGTTGAGCGCATCGTCGAGTCTGTCCTTCTTCTCCTTCACTTCGAACTGGGAGTTCCCACCTGGCTTGATGATAGCCGCACCGCCAGTCAACTTGGTGAGACGCTCAGTGAGCTGCTGGCCATCGCCAAGAGGCAAGCTAGGCTGCTGCAGTCTCGACTTGATGATGGCGATACGCTCGTCAACCTTGGCCTTGTCGCCTGCACCGTTCACGATGATGGTTTCAGATGGGGAGACGGAGACAGAGGAGGCAGAGCCAAAGAGGTGGCTCGTGGCAGCACTGGCGATATCACCGCCTTCGATAGATGGGTCAATGGTCTTTGCGCCAGTGAGGGCCTCCAAGTCCAAAAGGTACTCGAGTCTGTTGTCACCAAACCCAGGAGTCTTGACAGCCACCACGTTGACTTGACCCTTGAGCTTGTTTAGCAAAGCGATGGCGAGGGCATCACCTCTCAACTCTTCAGTGAGGATGAGCAATGGCTTTCCCTGTCTGTGGGCATACGCCAACGAAGGGAGGATGTGCTGGGCATTGGACATGTCGCCCTTGTACATCAAGATGAGTGGGTTTTCCAAGGTGACTTTAGCCTTTGGCTGCTTCAAGTTGCCAAACTTTGGGTCGAGGAATCCTTGCTTGAGCTTCATACCTTTTGAGATCTCGAGCTCGTCGTTGATGGTGTTGCCGGATTCGACGGTGATGTTTCCATCCTTGCCCACCTGCTCGACAGCTCTTGTGAGCAGCTCTGCGAGCTTGACGTCGCCATTGGAGGAGATCAAGGCAACGTTTGTGATTTCCTCATGGCTGGTGATTTGCTTCTTTTGCGCCTCCAAAAACTGCAACACTCTGTCGATAGCCAATTGGACACCTGCTCTGACTTCAGTTGGGTTCGCACCGCTGCTGACACGTCTGAGGGAGCCACTGAGGATGCTGTAGGCGAGGACAGTTGAGGTAGTGGTACCGTCGCCCGACTCGTCGTTGCTCTTTGCTGTCACGTCCTTGAGGAGCTGGCAGCCGAGGTTCTCAAACTTGTTGCTGAACTCGAGCTCCTGTGCGATGGAGTAGCCGTCCTTGGTGATCTTGGGGAAGTTGTACTTCTGCTCCATGAGGACGTTGCGCCCCTTGGGGCCCAGAGTGACTGAGACTGCGCTGTAGAGCTTCTGGGCACCCGCGAGGATGGCTGTGCGTGCGTTGTCAGAGAACTTGATGTCATTGTGGAGGGTCTTGAGGCCCCTGGTGAGGCCCCCTTTTGTGAGGCCCCTGTTGAGGCCCCTGTTGACTCTTAGCCTGTGTGCTTGCAGCATGGTGGTGGTGAAGGTGAAGGTATTAATTACTGTGGTATGGGTATATAATAAAGTCTGGTGAATATTGTCGAAAAAAGTGAAAATTTCCAACTCTTTAAGGACAACCCACCAGAAGTGGTACTACAACGTCTACTGCTGCAAACTAACAGTATAGCAGCACCAGATGTTGTGCCAAAGAGCCCCAGACACCAGGACGACAGAGGCATCTCTATTCTTCAGTCTTGTTGTCAGTCCTCTCAGCAGTTTAAGAAGTTAGGAAGTTAACTTAAACTGCTGAGAGGATCAGGGCTCAGAGCAAACCCTGTGGGTGCGTTATGTGTCCCACAGCTCTGGTTTAAGGGCTGGCTGGGAGAGAATGTTCCCACGCCAGTAGTATTACGGAGCAGATATGGCCATGTGTATAGTTTTATGTATATATGGCTGGTTGTCTAGTTTTATTTTGTTTTCTTGTAGTTTCAGTGTTGACAATTCCAATATCGACACCCAACCAAACAAGCAGAACAACAGGATGGTCTCAAAGCTAAGCTTCAAAGGCGACAAGCCGAAGAAGAAGAGCATCAAGAGAAGAGTGAGCACACAGCCAAAGGTCTCTGGCCCTTCTGCGGAAGCCATCGAGACAAGCTGGACCTCTGCTGCTGAGCTTGGTGATATCAATGGCCCAGTGCTAATCACTACATACAATAAACAACAGGATGAGCAACAAGATGAACAACAACCCCTACTGCTAGTCCCAGATGAGGATGGTGATGTACACGCTGAAAAGGTTCTAGGAGTCGCTGCCACTGCTGTTTGGTTCCCTGTTGACGGTGTTGCTGATGAGGCATTCACCACGCATAAAATCCACAAGGTTGAGCCCAACAGCGTTTCACAGGTGTTCATCGCAGTCAATATTGCAGACCTGAACCATTCCAAGGAGCACAGGTTTGCGCTGAAGACGCCAAACAACAAGTACTTGTCGATGAGCCCGGATGGGGTGGCCAACTGCAAGACTGAGGCTATTAGTTCGTTGCAAACTATTGAATTTGTGAAACATGTTGTGGGGAAGCAGGGTGTTTGGTGGGAGATCATTGTTAATAACAAGAGATTGACCATTGATGATGAGCTACGGTTTAGATTTGTCGATATTAATGAAGAAGAAGAAGAAGAAGAAGAAGGCAGTCATTTATTCATCATTAGAGTGCAAGCGAAAAACAGCATCAAGGGCCAGCTCAAGCTGAGACAGCACAAGGAGGCTGAATCCAACGAGGGCACTCTGGAGTACTCTATACGAAAGGCAATGGAGCAACTAACGGCAAAGGGGACGCAAGTGAACCCTCAGATGGTGAAGAGATTAAAAGTTGCAGCTGTAAATGGGAAACTAAATGAACAGGTTATTATTGAGAGAGAAAAGTCAAAGTCAGATTCAAGGTGTTGAATATTATTATTATTATGCATTTATATTTCTATAGTTATTCAAGTTTAGTGAACTTTTTTTTAGATCTGGATCACAATAAGTCAACATGTCAGTATGAGAAACGATATAGTATAATGACGAAAGTATAACATTATTATTATCAACATCATGCCAAGTCGTAGAATCTATCCTTCTCGCCATCAAACCTCTCAGCCTCCATCGAGCTGTTATCGTATCTTGGATAGAGCACCTGCGCAGGAGCCCCAGGAGCAGCGCCTCCACCAACATTGTGGTTGTGTATCCCATCACAGATGAGGGCAACACCCAACCCGTCGTTCTCACCAGGCAGAATCACATCTGCGTGCTCCTTTGTCGGAAAGATAAAGTCGTTAAACTCTGGGCGAGCCTTGTTCAAGTACCTGTCGAGCACCTCCTCGAGCGTACTCACTTTGCTCTCGAGCACGTCGCGGTGCACCCACCTGGCGAGTCGCTCGTCCGCATCGCAGTCCACAAAGATCTTCATCGAGGCTAGCGACCTCAGCTTTTTGTCAAAGAGTGCGTAGAGCCCAGAGACAAGCACCACAACGTTGTTTTGTGAGGATGTGGAAGTGAAAGTGGAAGTAGATGTGGATATCGCCTCCACAACCTCACGGTGGTACTCGCGCTTGTTCATGTACGGGTGCTTCTCGTCGACGAACTGGTTCAGGTCCAGAATCTCTGTGTGGAGGTGCTGGGTGTCCTTGTTCTCAGCCAGTCTCTTCTTGATGTCAATGCACACTGTTTTCTAGGGAAAAAAAAATAAAAATAAAGTGTTAAAACCCTACAAATGGACTTTTTTGTTGCTAGAAGTTCATCCATACCTTCCCTGCGCAGTGGCCACCACCGACGAGGATCACAATCGGCTTCTCCATCGTTTGTTCTGCTTTCTTTGTTCTGTTCTGGGTCAAGTTTTGGAGGGTATTAATGTTTTAAAAAAATTTTATGACAAAAGAAACCATTCAGAAACCATTCATAACTCATCATGGATTTTGACAGAGAACGCGACGCTGAGCTCAAGTTCAAGACGTCCAGAAACGTCGCCATCGTCTCGAGCTTCGAGGAGATGCAGCTCAAGGACGATTTGCTCAAGGGCATCTATGGCTACGGCTTTGAGGCACCCTCAGCCATCCAGGCCAGAGCCATCCTTCAGATCATCAGCGGGCGCGACACCATTGCACAGGCGCAGTCAGGCACAGGGAAGACCGCCACCTTCACCATCGGCATGCTCGAGGCGCTCGACACGCGCAGCAGGGACACCCAGGCCATCGTGCTCTCGCCAACGAGGGAGCTCGCCATCCAGATCCAGAACGTGATCAAGGCCCTGGGCGACTACATGAACATCCAGTGCCACGCCTGTATTGGTGGCACGAACGTGGGCAACGACATCAAGGCCCTCGCCAAGGGCCAGCACATTGTCAGTGGGACGCCTGGCCGTGTGCTCGACGTTATCAAGCGACGCAACCTCAACACGAGACACGTCAAGATGCTCATCCTCGACGAGGCCGATGAGCTGCTGAGCAAAGGGTTCAAGGAGCAGATATACGACATCTACAAGCAGCTGCCGGCTGGCACGCAGGTGGTTGTCGTCAGTGCGACGCTGCCTCGAGAGGTGCTCGACATGACCAACAAGTTCACCACAGACCCAGTCAAGATTTTAGTGAAGCGAGACGAGTTGAGCCTGGAGGGCATCAAGCAGTACTACATCGCCGTGGAGAAGGAGGAGTGGAAGTTTGATACATTGTGCGACTTGTACGACTCGCTAACCATCACACAGGCTGTCATCTTTTGCAACACCAAGAAGAAGGTTGACTGGCTCGCTGACAAGATGAGGGGCGCAAACTTCACTGTCGTTGCCATGCACGGCGACATGAAGCAGGACGAGCGAGACCAGATCATGAGCGACTTCAGACTGGGCAACTCCAGGGTGCTCATCTCAACAGACGTCTGGGCCCGTGGGATCGATGTCCAGCAGGTGTCGCTAGTGATCAACTATGACCTGCCCTCTGACTTTGAAAACTATATACACAGGATTGGGAGATCTGGGAGATTTGGGAGAAAAGGTGTCGCCATCAACTTTGTCACGAACGAGGACAACGACACTCTGCACGACATTGAAAAGTACTATAGCGTCAACATTGACGAGATGCCCGTCAACATTAATGATTTGATGTGATTTGCGCCAACTGCGCATTTCTTAGTTTGTACAGCTCAATAAGATTGTTGATGTAATGGCCACTCTTGTTTGGCTCAAGCGTATTCTCCTCGTTCTCGCCCAGCAGCACGAGCTCCGACTTTGTAGTCTTGATCAAGATGTTGTTTGTGCCGTTCTGGTTGGATATCTTGCACCCAACCACTTCAACCTCGGGCGACTTGGACTCGCAGTTGATCACAGCCCCACCGCCTTCATTCAAGTCCACCACGAACACGTCCCTGCTCTGGTGGTCCGCAACACTCTCAATGTCATAATAATGCCCATCATCTTTAAACACGTACTTGATTTCTGGGTAAATGTTTTCTGCTGGCGCAAGGACCCTGTTGTTGACCGAGTCGCTGGAGTCGCTTAGAGTGGTGCTATTGCTTCTGAACGCATTGCTGTTGATGCTGGACTCGTCCTGGATGACCACAAAGTACGGCAAGTTGGCGTTGGATGTTGTTTCCCAGTGTCTTTTCATTGTTCTGGTGGTTTTAGTTTTGATTCTAGTTTTGGTTTTAGTTCTGGTTCTGTGTTGCTCTGATATTGGAATTGTGCTTGTCACCTTTACTGACACATTGGACAATGACATGCTGAAAACAGCATTATGGAGTTTATATGGCTACAGCTACCTATATCTATGTATCTATGTATAGTACCAGTTGTAGTACTGGCAAAGCAGCACTGGTGTAACAAGTCAGTCTTCTTTAAAAAGAGAGATACGAGCAACTACACCAACTTTTGGATTAAATGTGGATTAATTAAAAAGAATATAAAGATAAAGATAAAGATAAAAAAGAAATAGTCAATCATCACAGCTTTATGTAGAGCCACTAAAGTATCTGATGAAGCACCAGGCGGTGGCAGCAGTGGCACCACCAAGGAAAACCATCATCAAT
>JAJLVY010000387.1:0-10026 GCA_030570475.1 Liangdongia dendrica
AGGATAATCAAATTTTCATAAATAATTAAAATATCAACTATTAATATACACCGAAGTTTATAAAAAATAAAAAAAAAAGCCAGGCTCATTCCTAAATATTACCTAATCAATCTTACATAATTATATAGTTAAAAAAAAAAAGGCCAGCATGCGGATCAAAAAACGAAGGCTGTAGAAGAAGGTAGAAGAAGACAGAACAAGTCACTTTCAGCTAGTTAGCACTTGATCTCCTCATCAGACTTGCCAACAATACACACATACCAAAGACCACAATGTCAAACAAGGAAATTGCCCTATCCATTATCAGCTTTCTAAAGGATGTGGCCTCCAAGAAGGAGGTTTCCGAAGACTACTTGGAATCAATCGATGTTGCCACTGATTGTATTGCTGACGCCTTTGAAGTTGATGCTGCTGATGCCAATGATACCGTCAAGAACGTTTTCCACGGCAAGACTCTAAAGCAAATTTTGGGTAGTGCAAAGTCTGCATCCACAGCTGCCGCCTCTGGTTCTGATGTCCCAGTCCATATCGATGAAGATGAAGAAACTTCCAAGAAGGCTGATGCCTTGAAATTGGAAGGTAACAAGGCAATGGCTGCCAAGGATTTCGAAACAGCTATCGCCAAATACACCGATGCCATTAAGCTATCCCCAAAGAACGCCGTCTACTTATCTAACAGAGCTGCCGCATACTCTTCTTTGAGAAACCATGATAAGGCTGTTGAAGATGCTAAGGCTGCAATTGAAATCGATCCTACCTATGCTAAGGCATACTCAAGACTAGGTCTTGCAAGCTATGCCTTGAACAAACCAAAGGATGCTCTACAAGCTTACAAGATGGGTCTTGAAGTTGAAGGTGAAAACCCAACCGCTGCCATGAAGAAGGGTTACGAAACCGCAAAGAAGAGAGTCGAAGAACAACTGGATGCATCTTCTCCAGAACCATTCAACTCTGTTGAAACTACCCCACGTGAAACTCCAACCGCTTCTGCGTCCGCTGGTTCTGCCCCAGGCGCTGGTGCTGGTGGCTTCCCAGACTTGAGCTCTATGGCCTCCATGTTAGGTGGTGGTGTTGGCGGTGCTCAATCCTTGGCTGACATGTTGAACAACCCACAAATGATGCAAATGGCTCAAGAAATGCTGTCCAACCCTGCTGCTATGCAAAACTTAATGTCCAACCCAGCCATTCAACAAATGGCTCAACAATTCGGTCTAGGTGGTGGTAACGGTGGCCCAGATCCAAGTGCTAGAAACAACAACTGAGTCGTTTTTTTAATGGGATCTCTATATACAGTGTGTTATAAAAAAGCTTCCTACAATAATATTATGATGCGTGTGAATGTTTAATTAAATAATGTGCCTCCTTTTATTCTTTATTATTTCAGGGGTAGCCTTATGATACCCTTCTCAAATCATTTAAACCTCTCTCCAACATGGTGATCCTAAACTTGAGTGCCTTGATCTCCTTCGTAACGTAATTTTTCATTGCCAACGTTGAAAACTGTGACTTGAAGATGAGAAAGTTATTCATCTCCATAGCCAAAGTTTCATGACTAAACTTCATCTCTTTATTCAAATCCAATAGCCTGCGTTTGACATCACTTAAACCATTAAGTAACTTGGCTTCATACTTCTGTCTTTTGGATTCAATGAATGATATTAAAAAGGATGGTTGTTGTTGCCTTTTAACATCCTTGGAAACAGCTTGTGAGGAATCGCCAAAGCTTGTGACATTGGTCAATTGTTCAAATCCAGCCTCGTTAACATGCGCAAAGCCTTCAACCTCTGTATGTAGAACATGCTTGTTATTCTTCTTCAACTCGACAAATTTGAATTTTTTATAACTGTTGTTTAACTCAATCAATTCGCCATATAGCTTCCACCATCTGAAAATCTTATCATTCAGCATCACATTAACCTTCTTGATAATCTCATCAGTGGCAAAAGACAGATATAAAACCATATCACACAGATCAGAATTGAAACAATGGTGTGCAGTAGTTGAACCACAAACTTTGCTAATAAACTCTAATTCTTTGATATCTGGTGCTGTTTCAGAGGAAAAAATATTCATGGCATCTGCATACTCTTTAGATTTCAGCTCTAAAAAGATCACAACTTTAATCATTTTGTCATAACTAAATTTCAACTTCATAATCTCCTTTAGTGAAAACTTCAAAAAAAAGTTCATCTCAACAATATCTTCAGGTTGCAGCATAAACTCTTCCTTTTCAGAATTCGCAGGCTTCAACAAATCTTGTTTGTAATTTAACAACTTCATTTGTGACCTTTGAGACAATACCTCCTTGTTAAAAATTGGTTGAACCAAAAATTCCCAAACTAGTTCATGCTGTGCTAATGGTTCAACATATAGTAAACTGCTTAAAAAGATATTCAACTGATCAATTACTTTATTCAGCTTTAGCTTGTTGAAATTACCAAAATTCAAAACAGAGTCAAAAGCTTTGATCATATGCTCTAATGGTAAAAATGTGTTTGGAAACTCAACTCTCAACAGTTCCAAAAGGTTATTGAAATCGTAAAACAAGTGACTAGTGTTGTATTCTTTGCCATTCACGATTCCTCGAATAACAAGCTTCCATTCATTCCCATCCAACTTGACTCTCATAACACCAATTTGTTTACCATTCACCATGGGTGTTTTCTCCTTCAAGTATTTCAATTCTAATAAGCTAGAAACCTGTTCGTTCTTGGATTGATCAAGACATGTGAAATGATTCTTGTCTGTTGTCGTTAGCTCCAATCTCTCATCATCCAAAATTTTTGTAATATTATCTAGCCTGTTGTATTTGGAATAGATCATTAGTGGTGTAAATGTCCTCTCATTCTTCTCATTAATATTAATTCTGTCGTACTTTAAAAGCACATCGATTCTTGAATTCAAAATATGCAGTAGCGTGTTCCCACGATTATCAATATGATCAGAATAATCAAATTCTGAATTATTGGTTTTGTACCATTTATCTACCGTTCCAAACACTTGAGTAATCAACTCATTGTAGTTTGTTGTATCATAACTTCTGCAGATCGCAAATAAAGGTGTTTGCCCATTCAAATCTTTTGATGTCCAGTCAATAAAGGGACCCAGTTTCGAAATAATGTCCTTGTAATGAAATAAATAATGTCCAATAGTTCTTTCATGACTGTCTTTTGCATTTAAATATTCAATCAATTCATGTACCGTACAAGAGTTCAATAATATATCCATGATTTCATCAACAATATCAAAGTTTTCCGAATTTAATGCAAAGTTGAGCAGATTTGCATCTGTAGTCATCTTATCAGTAAGGATATCCTCCAATGGAAAGATATTCTCATAATCAATCAGTAATCTCCAGGTGTCATAGTCATTTGACTGAACAGCTTTCATCAATAGTGATTCACCATTAATAGTTCTGCTTTTAAAGCAAGAATCAGATTCACCACTATAATCATCAGCCGCTTTTTTTAAATGATCTAATTGTTTGGTCTCTAACCAGCTAAAGACATTGTTGTTTGAGTGTGAATATGCTTCCAATGGCTTTGTGTTTTCATCATCCTTCAGATAATAAATAACAGCTTCAAATGTTGATAGTGTGTAACCGATTAGACCCAAATCCACGTTTTGAAAAGAAAAGTTTTGAACGTAAAGGAGATGGCTTTCCAAATTTGGAACATTAGAATTTACCACCACGATTAATAGTAGCCCAACAAGTGTATCAGCATCAATTGTAATATCCTTGATATTTGATAGTAGGTTAATGGTATTGACAAGAATCTTAATTTTAGAATCAGAACTTGTTGTTAATGATAGTGCTTTAAAGTCTGTGACAGCTTGTGAAATAGCTTTTTCCAATATGGATAGTTTGACCAAATTGTTCTTAAATGAACTGGGTAGTGAAACTTGGTTTAAACTCAAATGCTCCAGATCTTTGTATTTTGAAAACAAGAAGTCACCAGTCAAATCACATAGTTTATTCCATAATTTGTCATAAATATTTAGCTCCACGTAGTTGAATATGGATTCATTTAGATCAATCCTTGGTGCATACTCCAAAATTGAATCCACAATATTAGGATTCAACGTTTGAAAAATCTTGGAAGATGTCTCTATAGTAGAGTTAAAGTGCGTCACCAGATCATCTATAGTCTGTAGTTCTCTGACATAGAACCTTCTAAACAAATCTTCATATTTTTCACCAATATTCTTTGCAATCAATGGGAATGTTCTCATAAGTTGTTCGAACTGGACTCTATCTTGTGAGTTTAATTCTAATTCTGATTCATGTGTTGTATCTATTAATTGTCCTTTCTGTTCTCCTGTTTGCTGTTGCTGTTGCTGTTGTTGTTTCTCGATATTTAAAACAACCTTCTCATTGCTGTTGTTTGAAGGAGTAAAGAGCTCAATGATGCTTGATTTCACAGGCACACCAATGACAGGGAATTCGATATACATGATCATAAACCGTCTGCCCTTTTCGTAGTAGTCATTGAAATTGTAGAAAAAATCAGAATCAAGAATCCTTATTCTTTGTGGTTTTCTAAACCCTTTACCCAATACTAACAGATCCTTCTTGATAAACACTTCTTTGTTATTAAATGTTTGAAAAATCCTTGCATTCTTAACATCTGTGGTTGTTATGATGTGGCTGTTTACAAATTCTTCAGAATAACATAGATCCTTGAATGAGATACCAGATTCCTTGTCGGTATAGTTCAGTAAAATGTCAAGCGATGGGACCAAAATGACAGTACCCTCTTCCCAACTTTTGCTCAATTTAGTGTAAACATCCTTCAAAGGAGAATTTGAAGGCTGTGGATTGTTGAATATGGTATTGAGCAATGGGTTCAGCAAGAGTGGCAAATGTGTAGGCATGATGCCAGTTTTGTAGTGAAATCAAATCGTCTGGGCTCCTATAGTTAAGGATGTCACAGGCTGAAAAACACGTTAGTTGATTATCACCAGTATAGCTTATCTCTTGCATATGAGATATTCACAAGGCGAGGATTCCATACCTTATCTGATAGTTAACGCTGTCCGACTTGCAACGTGAGATATTACAGATTCTCAGTCTCATCTGGCAGGCACCTCTTCGTTACAGTCTGGAAGCTCAATTTTCGGTTGATCTTGTGTCCAATTCCGACCGCCCATCGATGGTCGGAAGTGTTTTTTTTTTGAATGCTGAGATGGTGAAGATGATGAAGATGAAGATGATGATGGGTACCACACCAGTTGAGGCTGTTGGTGGATAGCATAGAGCTGAATAAAGAGACGATGGCCAAGGGGAAGAACAAGGAAAAAGAGTTTGACAGAAAACCTAAACCACAGACAGGGAAACACAGCAGAAAGCATGAAAGCAAGCATCATGTGGGATCTGAAAGCTTTCACACCAAGCTAGCGATGTGGGTAAGTAGTGTGACATTCCTCCTTCCAATATGGTTTTGCGTTAGTAGTTAACATTTGTTCTTTGTTTTAGGATTTTGAACACTGCGATCCCAAGAGATGTAGTGGTAAGAAACTAGAAAGACTTGGGCTGATCAAGAGTCTAAGGATTGGGCAAAAGTTCCAAGGTGTCGTTGTTTCGTATGTGGTGGATCTTCAATGATAAATATTGTATATTCAAGTGCTAACATGTATTATAGTCCTAATGGTAAGGGCGTTGTTTGCCCAAATGACAAGGAGATTGTTGAGACAAATGGTGCTGCGGTCGTCGAGTGTTCATGGGCAAGACTAGACGAGGTCCCATTCAACAAGATTGGTGGGAAGCATGAAAGATTGTTGCCATATCTGGTTGCTGCTAACCAAGTCAATTATGGTAGACCATGGAAGTTGAACTGTGTGGAGGCTTTGGCTGCATGTTTTGCCATTGTTGGTCATACTGACTGGGCAGCAGAGCTATTGGATAACTTCTCTTGGGGCCCTGCCTTTTTGGAGATCAACAAGGAGATTATTGAGTTATATCAGCAATGCACAGACTCTGAATCAGTATTGAAAGTTCAGAATGAATGGTTGGATAAACTTGAAGAGGAAGTTAAGCAACGTAAAGAGCACGGTGATTCTGAAGACCTGTGGCTACAAGGTAACACCAACCATGGTGGTCTACCTCCAAGCGATTCTGAAGAAGAGGAATACGAAGAAGATGATGATGCTGAAGAGCAGGATGTTGAATACGATGCTTTGGGTAATATAATACCTAAAAAGTCTGAGGCTGCACCTCCACAAGACGAGAAAGAGGAGGAGGATGAAGAACACGAGGAAGACGAGCACATAGACCATGAACTAGAACACCTAAATAATCTAAAGCTCTCTGCATAATATTCACTCTTATTTTAGTTTATTTTACATTTGCATTTTCTGTAGTTAATCACCGGAAATGGTAAATATTGAAATTCAAAAACAACAGCCCAATCCAATAACAAAATACCAACAGAAACAGAACCATGGGTGAAAATCCGGATAATACAGGCACACAGATTCAAAAGAAGCCATGGAACTTGACCACGTACATCGACACAGATGTGACAGAGGCTGAGGCACCTCAAAACTTTGGTGGACCTCTTCCCAAATACAAGTGGTTATGCGAACGTTTGTTCGAGCAGCTCGACAAGATTGTCAGAAATCCCAACTATTACAATCGCCAGTCAGTTAGCGAACAGAAGACAAGGGTCATCGAACTGTTTTTCAGGGAGTGGAGGGCTACGGTTGGTCCCAATATTTATCCAGCCCTTTGTCTCATCTTGCCACATAAGGACAGATCAAGAGTTTACAACATGAAGGATTATACAATGGGTAGAATAGTGTTGGAGATTTTAAAGATTCCAAAGAATTCAGAAACAACAAAGACCATTATGAATTGGAAAAGATCAAGAAATGCCAAAGATAAGAAGTTGTCTGATGTTTGCATTGAAGTTATCAGGTCAAGACGACCAGACTCTGCTGGGGGAATTTTAAATATTGGTGATATTAACGATATGCTTGATAAACTAGCTCGCTATGATTCAAAGAAGGAAGACCAAATGGAGATGATGACATATGCGATGGATAACATGTCCTTTTTAGAATTGAAGTACTTCTTTGATGTTCTTATGAAGAAGAACATTGTCAGAAACATGGAGAATACTTTGTTAAACACATGGCACCCTGATGCACACAAGTATCTTAGTGTTGTTACGAGTTTGAAGACTGTTGCATACAAGTTATATGATCCTGCCAAGAGGTTAACAGATACTGAACTATCCATCAATATAGGTAAGCCATTTGCCCCACAATTGTCATCAAGACCAAGAATCAGCTACACAAGAATTGTTGATAGACTACAGAAAGACTTCATTATCGAGGAAAAGATGGATGGTGAAAGAATACAGATCCACTATGAAAACTATGGATCCAAGATTCATTACTGGAGCAGAAAGGCAACAGATTATTCTTACTTGTATGGTGAAGATTTAACAAAAGGTTGCGTTTCACCCCACTTGGATTTTGTGAAGCGTGTCGAGGAGTGTGTTTTAGATGGGGAAATGATCACTTATGATCCGATGCGAAATGCGATATTACCATTTGGTGTATTGAAAGGCAGTGCAATTAGTGAGTTGCAAAGATTGAACGCTATGGATGGCAATCCTGAGGAACGGTTATCAGCAAGACCACTCTTCATGTGTTTTGATTTGCTCTATTTGAATGGAAAGTCCATGACCAACAAGCCATTGGATACTAGAAAACAGTGGTTGAATGCCATTTTGAAGCCAAAGAAAACGTTTGTGGAGATTATTGATACTGTCAGAGTTGACAATGAACAAGCCATCAAGAAATCCATCACACAAGCAATTGAAAGAGGTTCAGAAGGTGTGATTTTGAAGCAAGCAAAATCCAAATATTTGATTGATAAGAGAAGCGATTTATGGATTAAGATCAAACCAGAATATCTCGAGGAATTTGGTGAAAATGTTGATTTGGTTGTTATTGGCAGAGAAAAGAGTAAGAAGGATATGTTTTTCTGTGGGTTGCGTATGACAGATGATGATACTGCAGAGAACAAAGTTCCTCATTTCTGGAGTTTTTGTCGTGTTGCGAACGGGTTCGATGCTGACGACTACAGACTGGTTGATCAATTGACAAAGGGTAAATGGAAATCCACAGAAACTAATCCACCACCCGCTGATTTGGTTGAATTTGGTAAGAGGGTACCACCAGAATGGATTGATCCCAGAGAGTCGTTTGTTCTTGAAGTCAAAGCCAGATCAATTGATCAATCAATTTCGAAGAATTACAAGACTGATACAACGTTATACAATGCGTACAATAGAAAGATCAGAGTTGATAAGCGCTGGGAAGAATGCACAACTTTGAATGAATATATGTCTATTAAGAAGACCAGAACGTCTGTGAAGAGTGACAAGCATGATCTCATCAAGATGAAGAAACAAGCAAGAAAGAGAAAATTGGAAGTTCAGGATGAGGAAATCTGGAATGATGAAGGCACAGGAGAGGACCACAGAGAGACCCAAGGGTCAACTTTATTTAAAGGGCTTACCTTTATGATTCTTTCAGACTCTTTTCACCATAAGAAGAGATACACCATTGATGAGATGATCAAGCTTGTGCATACCAATGGTGGCAAGATCACCAAGAATGAAACCAAAATCACTGATGTGAAAAGCTGCCGGGTCATTAGTGACAAGAAGACGATAGTGGAAGTACAGCTCCGATCGCAAGGGTTTGATGTTTTGAAATCTCTCTGGCTATTCAAGTCGATTGAGGTTGGGTGGTGTATCAAGTTGGAGCCACGGTACTGCTTTGATGTCAGTGAGGCTGTAACTGATGTTTCCAAAACCAGGGTTGATGCGTTGGGCGATAGTTATGCTGTTCCAATCAGTGTTGAAGAATTGGACAAGTTGGTTAATGCTTATGAGAAAAAGAGCATTGATAATAATGACGATGATAATAGTAATGAAGTGATTGATGATGGGTTGTATGAGATGTATTTGTTTTATGGGATGAAGGTTTATGTATGCGAGTTAAGAGATGCTATGGATTATTTCAAGTATGAACAGATGGTTAAAGTATTAGAACTTGTTGGTGCACAGGTTGAGGGTGTTGGTGTTGAAGATTGCAGTATCATTGTTGTTCCAGAGTATAGTGATACCAAATCAGTTGATGAAGCTGTTTCTCAAGTGCGGGTACAGTTGGGGTCTTTAGCTTTTCATCATGATGCGATTGGTGCTGTTCAGACTAAGCGAATAGTGACGTCAATGTGGGTATATGAAAGCATTAAACGTAATGCGTTGGTTGATGCTCAGGATTATCCAGTGATAACTACAAGAAAGTTATAAAAAACTATGAAAAAACTAATAATAATAATAATAATAATAATAATAATAATAATAATAATAATAATTTTTTATAACGATAACGTTTATTATAGGTGGAAATTGTATAATTCGATTTTAAAGGATCACTGAGTTAAAGTCAATCAGGCTAAATGTGAAATCAACTCTTGGTGAATATGAACCGTTGACCGAAAAACAGCTTGCACACGTGACCGGTGAAGTTACTCCAGTTGCATCATTACCCGGAGACATTTCGAGAATAATAGAAGAGCACAAGAGAGAAGACACAAATCCAATAAAGGTTACAACTACAACGCCAACCAAGGGCTAACGATGTGTGCAAAGAAATATAACACTGACCATTATGTATTCAAATTTGGAAATAGACACATTGAACATTCAAGTTCCAAGTTTAAAAAGAAGATCCACAAGTTCCAGAAATTCAAAT
Organism: Liangdongia dendrica; assembly: GCA_030570475.1. Classification (NCBI taxonomy): domain Eukaryota; kingdom Fungi; phylum Ascomycota; class Saccharomycetes; order Phaffomycetales; family Wickerhamomycetaceae; genus Liangdongia; species Liangdongia dendrica. The sequence continues at coordinate 9,775 of JAJLVY010000387.1, forward strand.
GCATACCAAGATTGGTCCCTTCACTATTTTTATGTGATAAAGGGTATGCCGTTGCTATTCAAAAGTCATTAGAGTCCTATGATGCCAGTGCAGCACTCATCCCATATATCAAGTGTGATTTCGTGAGATGGCAGATCCTCCGCTCTATGAGAAACTCGAAAACAACAACAACAAGAACAACAGCAACAGCAACAGCAAACACCACAACTATGTCACACCGTGACTTGAAAGACCACAGGAAAAACACACTCC
>JAJLVY010000389.1:0-10015 GCA_030570475.1 Liangdongia dendrica
AGTTTGAATTGGACCCAGTTGGTGCTCATTTGTGGAGAAGTGAATGGGACTCAAACGTTGCAAATGTTAGAAACCTGTATGGCTTGCCAGAAGGTACTGTCTACTCCAGAACCCGTAAATATTAGAATAGCACAGCACAGCATAGCATAGCATAGCACAGCACAGCACAACACAGCAACATGTTTGTATATAGAATCAAAAACAAATTTACAGTATTACACATAAAAACCATTTAGCAGTTGTATACACATTATATATAATTTTATAAATGACATGTGAAATCAATCCATCATATCAAGTATCAAGTATCAAGTTCGTGGTTATATATCCAGAATAAATCTATCTATATATATTGTATCGCTGTATACTATATATATATATATTGTTTTGTTGTTGTTATTGTTGTTGTATGCTTGTTTTGGGAAAAAAACCCTCTCTAATTTTGTGGTAGAGCTTCAACAGCACTCAAGATAACCTTGGCCAAGTCCAAGTTTGGGTCATCCAAGTTGATAGCAGCACCAGCAACGACAGGAGCTTCTGGCTTCTTGTGCAATTCAGCGTACTTGAACTTGGCTTCTCTGATCAAAGCTTCTTTAGCAGCAAATTCCTTAGCTTCTTCAGCCTTGGCAGCTTGGGTCTTCAATGTAGAGGTGTGGTAGGCACCGTAAGCAACACCAGCAATGACAGCAGAGTATCTCAAAATCTATGATAATGCGTTAGTATGATTGCTATTGCGTGTATATAGTCTAGCAAATATTCACATACGTTGATAGTGGACATCTTTTCTTTTCTATAGTTTCCTGGCTTTTCAGTATTTGGGTTCCAATGTTAATTACTTCAATTCTGATTCGAAGAACATCAAGCGGGCAAAAAAAGAGAAGGAAAAATTACCCGGCCGTATTTTTCGTTTCAGCCGAATTTGGAAATATTCCTAATTGGGGAAATGTAAACACGTGACTTAAAATGATTGATTACGTAATTAATATATGGGACTAAATACTAAATATTGGGGTAAGTATTAAACACAAATAACAGAAGCGATAACACACACACAGAGTTTTGAACACTGGCACACACTCAATGTTTGCTTCTGCGAGACGTGGTATGTATCCCCTTTGTGCTTCTTTATCAAAGTATAAAGTATTCTGTGTGCTGACATTTCAGGCGCTTGCAACATCAGACCCCCCGTAACACAGTTGACAAAACATACCGCAAGACGCTTCAGCACAGGCTCTTTCAACTTCAACTTCTTCAAGACATCATCATCCTCCTCCTCCTCCCACCGGTCCTCAGGGAACGGCGGACATGACTCCTCGTCTGGCGCATCTTCTGTTCCATTGAAATACGACGTTGCCGTTGCATACCATCCCAAGGACCGTGATGAAAACAAATTTGTTAAATCAGCAGCTACAAAAGCTGCTGCATCCCCAACTGGGGAAGACAGCTATTTCGTCGCATCAAGACCAGATGACGGTAGCATTTCTGTTGGGGTTGCTGACGGCATTTCTAGTTGGGATGCCTTTGGGCTAGACTCTACAGCATTTCCCAGAGAATTGTGCAACCGCATTAAACAACTTTATGAATCAAATGAAAATGACACCAAAACGTTATTGAACAAGGCATATGACCAAGTAAAAAAAGAAGGGATCGCACAGTACGGTGGCACTACAGCTTGCTTTGGCGTCTTCAGTTCCAGTGGGTCTCTTGATATTGCAAACTTGGGTGATTCTTGGTGTGGTGTCTTTCGAAATTACAAATTAATTGCTGAAACCAAACCCCAAACCCATGGCTTCAACACACCATACCAATTATCCATAATCCCTGATGATCTGCCCAAGAGACGAAAATCTAGTCAATTCATTAACGATTACCCCAATAGTGCAGATGTTTACCAACTACAGGTGGAACCAAATGATATTATCTTGTTTGCTACCGATGGTGTCATTGATAACGTTGCAGTCCAGGACATTGAAATCTTTCTACGAGATAACGAAAACACAGATTTGAATGTCTTGGCTAAAGATTTTGTCTCTAAAGTTAGAGCCTTGTCTATTGACGAGAATTTTCCTTCAATGTTTTCTCAAGAATTGACAAAGTTGAGTGGTGTTGAGTATTTTGGTGGTAAAGAAGATGATATTACTGCTGTCTTTGTCAAACCACAAACGCTGAAAAAAACCTAGCTATGGATATAACAGATAAAGAAATAAATACATATATTATTTGCACGAATCAGTTATCCTCAAAGCGTTGTTTTAAGATGAACTTTTTAATCTTTTCATCTTCAACTCTTCTCTTAATCTCACCTTCAACAATATTATTAGCAAAGTTTAGGTCTCTTGATAGCTCCAAGTTTCTGGAACCCTTTTTGGTTACTAATGTGAATGGGATTTTCGACTTTGGGTTGACACCTTCAGCCTTTTCAGATCTTAAGTGATCAGCCAGATTACCCTTGATATTTGTTGGTAAATCTAACGACACAGACTTACCAGATTTCTGTGATGTATTCATACTTTCAAGCACCATTCTCTTAAAATCTCTCTCCAAATCATCCTCAATCTTACGTTCTTCCTCTTCGAGAAGTTTACGCTCATACAGTTCATAGGTCAACTTGTCTTCAGCATCATCTATCGCCACACCATTGGCATCAACACTATAATTTTTCAATGTTTGTGCCTGCTTGGAATATTCATCAATGAAACCACCTTCTTCCTCATCATATTGATCATCATCTTCTTGATCTTCGTCCTCATCATCATCTTCATCATCTTCATCATCTTCATCATCATCATCATCATCATCGTCGTCGTCGTCGTCATCATCATCCTCCTCCTCGACGTCTTCATCTTCTTCATCATCAGCACCAGCACCAACAACACCACCATTAGCAGCAACAACCTCATTCAAACTCTGTACAGCTTCTCTCAAGTTAGCAGATCTAGTAAATGCAAATGCCTCACATACTCTAACGATCTTGAACTCAGTGTCCTTTGGAATTGGATAATCTTTTAACCAGATGTAATAATCAAAATATTTCAAGAAAATATCCAACTTGGGCTTAAATTTGACAACCTTGGTAATATTGATAGACAACAAGATCTCGGCGACAAGCTGAATTCTAAAGTAATCATCTGGTGGGTCCATTTCCGAAATTTTTCCAGGGGTTGGGTTGTTATATTGATGGCCATATGTCAACAGTTTGTACATCAAGTCATGTATGACATTTATCTTAATAATCCTGCTCTGAAACATTTCAGCAATATATTTGCATTGTGCTTTTCTTGTTCTGTTGTATCGGTAGTCGTTAAGTTCCATGTTTCTAATAATTTTTTCCAAAATATCATCAACGACAAAGATCTTGAAGTCACCTTTCATATTCTGTAGTGCATGAGCCAATGGTTCAATTGTTTGGAAATTCACTTTTTCAGGTTTGGTAAAGATCGAGCGGATTGTGTGAACAATATCTGGATTTGTCATATCAGCAGCCTGAATGATTCTTCTGATTTCTCTGAAGTTTGTCATGGTCAATTCTTGTCTCACAATGGTTTTCAAAAAAAGTTCTTCTGGTGACTTCTTGCGCTTGCTTTGTCTTAGCGATTGAATTGAAGGTGGTTTCAAAACAAGGAAAAGATTTGCAATCGCCATCTTGTTGTTCATTGTTAGCTTTTCATTCTTACGTTTTTCCCTTAGTAGTACCAACATTTCCTCCATCAATTTGTTGTGTTCGTGCAATAAAAACTTGCCACTGATTTCAAAAAAGATGCTTAGAATCTCAATGTTGTTTGGTGTTGTTAGTGTCAAAATCAATGTTCTAATCTTGTGAAACACAACATGCTCCGGAATCAATTTAAACTTTATCATTTCACAAAAGAATATAATGTTTCTAAAGTTCAACCCATTATGATGAATTTGTGATCTGAAGCCTTGATCCAAGTATTGCAGCAATTCTTGTAGGACATCATCTAAATATGTTTCATTTGACTTCAAAAATCTGGCATATACTTTTGCTTTACCAATTTCTTTGCTAGTGCAGAAATGCTTCAACAATCTGTTTTTGGAAGCCTTGTTATTTAATCCAGCTTCCCAAAACTTAAGAACGACAGCGTCGGTATCTTCAATACCGCTGGCAGTTTCCAACTGAACAAGAAAGTCTGTCATTTCTTGACCCCTATCGATGGATGTCTCATCTTCCTTCTTTTCAGTCAACTCTTTTGGAACCTCTGGAAACACTTCGTAAAACTTACGTTCCTCTTCACTGGCCCAAACGTTGAGATCCTTGGTGACGATGATAGATTCTGATTGAGTTGCAGCTGATTCCTTTTCATATTCAGGAATTTCCAAACCAAGAGGTGGTGCCAACACTTCAATGCCAGCTTTGAAAGCATCAAATAGTGTATTCAACAATTCAAACTCTGTTTCCAATTCTTCCAAAACTCTACCTGTCCTTATTTGAGCTTTGTATTTTCTTGAACTTAGTGTATTGATTTTCGAATTCAACTCTTTAGCTCTTGCAATGACGTTTTCAGTATAGATCTTATACAACTGGTTTAATAATGAATCTGTTTCTAGCAAAGCTGTATATCTCTTGATGAAAATAGTGGCAACTGGAAGTGTGGTGCCGTGCTTCAAATCATACCCCAACACTTCTTTCAATACAACAATCAACAATGGTTCTCTCTTGGAAAGATTTTTCAGCACATAATTTGGTAAATCTATATCAAGATCGTCATATGTCTGAAATATACCCACGGATATGAATTCAGTTAGCAAACGAACCAAAATCTTCACCTTTGTAACACGGTCTTTCTCTTCCTTTTCATTTAGAGAGCCAAGTCTTGGATTCTCCAATTGAAACAAAAACCAGGACAAAAGCTCAGGTGTATATGTGACTGTGAACCTCTGGTGAAGAGCACTGACGATTTCCACAGCAGCTAGGATATCTGATTGCTTTGAACATTTCAACAACCCCTCTTCAGAAGAAGTGATGATTTCGGAAATGTACTTTGACAAAGCCAATGTTTTGATCTCTTTTAGTATGGATGTCTGGGAGTCCTTGTTAATCGAAGTCTTTAGTTTCTTGACGAATGCGGTGTTCTTCTTGAGACTTGTATCCAACTTTGCTGATTCTTTGGTGTCGCCATCCCAGGCGCACAAGTTAACTTTTAAAAGCTCGTTTCTTCTCGCCTACATCCCAAAAAAAAAGTTAATAGAAAACGGTACAGTATCAAGCACTCAAAAAAATACCTCATCCATATCTTCACGGTCTCGATGATTTCAAACGAACCAGAACTGAGAGTGTATTGTTGAATGAACATTTTGGATTTTTTTTTTGAAAGTTGAATTTTTTTTTTGAAAATGAAAGAAGTTGAAAACGAATATCAAGTCTTGCCAGTCACCTCCTCAACGAGTGAGACCAGGATTCAGGATTCAGGATTCGCAGTCAGAACAGCCAGCCATATTCACCATCAAAATATCCTCTGATTCCTTGTTCTTTATTTATTTATTGGCTGAACAAAACATGTCAAGATGGGTGGAAGAGTTATAGGAACACCAACCCGTACTTTGGGCGCAGTGCCCATGAAACACAGCATATCAGCCCCTTCCCCAGTTACACCACAAAGAGATCCAGATTCTTCGGCTTCACAAGCGAACAGCACAACAGAGTTCAGGTATAATGATGATCTGTCTCCCTCTCTGAGGATACACAACAACAGAAACACCGAATCTACAATATCATCAGCATTGTTATCTCCTCCATCACAAAAACAACAAACACCAACTTCATCCACTGCATTGTCATTGACCGTACCCACCAGCAATGCTAGACAACGGCCTGCAACTCCTGACATCATTCTGTCTGATTCTGATGTTATCGATGCCATTGAGGCCTCTCCGATGCCTATACTCAATACTAATAGCGCAAATGGAGATCTGATAAAGCAGGATGAAAACGAAACCGAAAACATAGCATGCCCCATCTGTGATGAGAAGATGGTGAGCTTACGACAGTTGAACAGACATTTGGACGATGAACATTCATCAAATTCACCTAAACCAGTCAAACAACACCAGAATACTAGGAACAACAATTTTCATCACAACAATAATAATAATAATAATAATAATAATAATAATAATAATGGATCATGGCTAAATAATGTCAACGTCACCTCTAAACTAGGCATCGCTCTTCCAAAGAAACTTGCAAAGTTGGAAATTTTTGATAGTGCCATCAACACTTTGGATTTCCCAGATTCATCAAGAGACTCATCATCAACGTCCCTGAACACAATACCACCGGAAATTATGGTAACGAGAAGACACTGGGTTAAACCAACCGGCCATGACTGTTGCTCATACGAAGGATGTGGTAAAAATCTGAATATCAAGAGTGGGGTTGTTAACTGCAGAAAATGTGGCAAGTTATATTGTTATCAACATTCTGGTTATAGAGTGAAGTTAAATGCAAATGCTGAATATGATTCAGCTGGCATCTGGTGTCGTTCTTGCAAAAATTGTTTTGAAAACAAACCAGGATATAAAGAATTTGGTGAGTATCATGATTTAACAGGGCAGTTTAAAAGGAAAAGGCAGCTAAAAGCAGACGACAAGCAACTATATCTAAACAAATTGGAAAAGAGAATAGTAAAGTTGGCAACATCATTATTAAGAATCAACAGAGAATATAACTCTTCTGAATTCAATAGCAATTTCCTCAATTTTAGAATTGCATCAAAACAGAAAGAAGTTGAAAAATCCTTGGTGCAATGGGAAGATGAAAGAGCAGTACTTAACTGTTTCTTGTGTCTGAAAACATTTGGCTTCACTTTAAGAAAGCATCATTGTCGTTTATGTGGAAAAGTTGTGTGTGGTTCTGAATTGACTGGCTGCTCTAAAGAAGTACCGATTAATGTTTTGGGTTCACTATTGACCGACTTGCCAAGCATTAATAACGATTCACCTATTAGAATTTGCAAGAATTGTAAAGATGTGTTATTTGTTAAGAGAAATTTTAACAAAGATGTCAAGAGACCATTATCACCTTTGTTAAGCAAATTCGAAGTTCAACAAAACATCAAAAAAGCGATTCTGGTTCTTATGCCAAAGTTTCAATATATGTTGATGAAGTTACAAAAGAATAATAACAACAAGACTATTCTAGATGAAGCGTCAAAGTTGAGACAGAGACTAATGAACTCATTCGCAATGTTTGACAAGATGACGAAGGAGGTTTTAACGTTGAAATGTGATTCTGAAGACGAACGCAAAATACAACTCTCAATTCAAAACGAATCAATTGCATTTATCCAAAAGAACATGGTTCCGTTGAGAGAGCTACCAAAGATATTGAAGCAGCAAGAACAACAGGCAAGGAAGGAACAACAGAAAACTCAACCTCAACAGCCAACACCTCAGCAAATCAAGCAGATCAAAGAAGATCGTGAAGAATTGATGGTTATGAATGAACAAAAGTTTCTTGTTGAGGAAATGATTTCTAACTGTACTAAACAGAGAAGGTTTGATGAAATTCTAACTTTGAAGGAAAATTTGAATGAGATTAATGATAAAATTGGCGCATTACAAGGGAGATTAGGTCTGAATGGGTTTTAAAACTAGAGAAATATTAATTTTGTGAAGTATATTGTAGTCCCAACCTAGTCTCTGAATATAGAGACTTTGACCTAATTGAAGACCGGAAAGACTCAACTAAACCGAGGCTAGACCCGATTTTGTTGATGTTTTGAAAACATTAAAAGAAAGAACGCTTTACACTTTCTGAATATCTAGTTAATACGACTCAACACACACCACAAGATGAGTATCAAAGAGCAAATATCTGGTAGAGATGATCAGATAGATCTATTAGAGGCTTTCATACATGCGGAAACAGATAGATCTGCGCAGTCATTACTCGCATATGGTGGTTCCTCAACAGGGAAATCATTAACAATAAGGACATACTTGCAGAGTTTGGGGGTCAAATTCACATGGATCCAGTCAGATGAATGCGTTTCTATGAAGATTATGATACAGAGAGTTTTTAATCAAGTTCAATTGGACTCTGGACTGAAAACGAAGAAGGAATTAGTTTTCGATGCTTTTGTTTCTGAATCTTTTGACAATTTCATCACATCTTTAGAAAACTTCTTTCAAGATTATGAATACACCAGCCAACATTATTTGGTGTTGGACAATGCGGATGAAGTGATTGAGGATCCAGACCTTGTTTTCCAATGTTTCCTAAGATTTAATGAAATGACCAAGGTTAACAACTTGTCTGTTATTTTTATTACTTCTACACTACCAAAGAGACTCATCACTAGTTCACTACCAACTATTTTTTTTCCACAATACTCGCTAGACATGATAATCACTATACTGCAAAAGGATAAAGTCTGCCAGTTTACCAACAAGGAAATTACACCAACCGAAAGTGACGCATTCTGGCAAAATTATGTAAAGTTGATTGTTGATACTTATTCACCATACACCACGGATATCAATTTATTGAAGAAGATCATAGTTAAGCTATGGCCCAAGTTCACTGCTAAAGTTGATAAAGGCATCTTCAAGCCCACAGAATTTTTAAAGATTTACAGAGACAATACCAACTTGTTGTCATCAGATTTTGCTATTAGCGATAATTTGGAACTCGAGGATGAATCTGTGAATGTGGATGATTTCGTTTCTGATATTGTCGAGTTTCATGGGAATGATAATTTTATTGATAATTTACCAAACTTGGCAAAGTATTTGATCATTGCTGGATATTTGGCAAGTTTTAATGAAGCCAAGTATGACTGGGTTCTATTTTCCAGATTAAAAGATTTCCACAAGAAAAAACAACAAATCAGAGCCGCAAGAAGTACGGAACCAAAGCTGAATTCAAGACTATTGGACCCTGCAACTTTTGATTTTGAGAGATTACTTGCTATTGTCAATGCTATTTACAATTTGGAGAATTCGAAGAAACTGGTTTCAAATGTTGATTTGTATGCACAAATGGGGAACTTGGCCCTATTAAAAATCTTTCTTCGGTCACACAATAATGATATTATGGGGACAAAGACAAAATGGAAGATTAATGTTACCTTTGATTTTGTTAAGGCTGTTTCTGAGGAGATCAATTTCCCTATTCAAAACTACTTGGCTGATCAAAACATTGATGTTTTGATGGCTTGAACACAAAAAATGCATGTATTATATGTTAAACACAAAGCGTAATAGAACTGTAGGGCTTAAAATGCAGGTGCTTTTGAAATGTGTATAAAGTCAGTGTCACCGACTTTTCTAACTTCGACACGATTTTGAAAATAATTGTCCTTCCAATACATCATTTCTCTTGCTGTATATGGTCCATGAACCTGTGAATCATCAACCCAGTGGAATTCATACTTAATCTCAGTATTATTCCCAGCAGTTGGTGTTTCTGTTTTTCTTGGGGCTCTGTATTGTTTTCCGCTCTCTTGTTTGTACAACAACATTAGTTCCTCCTTTTCAAGATTATAAACGTCCTTCACCCCATTCTCGAGTAACAATTCACAAAATTCTGTTATATTAACCACTTTTTGTTTAAGGATTTTATTCTTTGCAACAATGTCATCAGGTAATGCATTCTTTTTTGATTTTGATTTAACAACTTTGATATTCAATTTCTGTAGTTGTTCCAAAGAAGATTCCACCGGATCTAGGCAGCCAATTAGTTTATATAGCAAATCTTCAACTGATACAGTAGATTTCTGTAATTTTGTTTGTTTTAATTTTTCCTGCCTTTCCAATTCAGCCTTTTGAGCCTGTCTGATATCTTTCTTTTTAACTCCATCTAACCAAAAGTCATCTTGTTCATTATCAGATTCTTCAGCAGCAATGTAATTTCCATCAACATCAAATCGTCCTTCCTTTTGTTCCTCTTTTAAGTTGAAAGAGGTCATTTTTGGTTGCTTGGGTATTCTGTTTCCACTTTCTGCATCATCATCGTTGTCGTCTTCGTCGTCAGCGTTACCACCTTCATCTTCAT